>QOCX01000867.1:0-35375 GCA_005959815.1 Sarcophaga bullata
GTTTTTCCTATTGACCGGAAGGATCGTCGTAATCGGAAACTATGCCGTGTCAATGTTAAAGGTAATGTAACCATGGTCCAAAAAGGAGCATTTCTAAGATATAAACCAGCCTCAAAGCTTTCCAAAGAAATTGGAGTTGTATATACAAGAGAAGAAGTCAGTAGTTTTTTGGGTCTGATTACATATGTTCGCAAATTTATACCTCGAGTTCGGAGATCGTCCACCGGAACTCACTAACGGATCGTCTGTTAAAATATGGCAACAAAATGTGTATGGGGTCCAAATCAGGAAAACTCCCGCTTTCAAACGTCTTAAAAGAGTAGCGAAAATTCCAAATTACGCGTACCTTGACTCAAAGAAGAGAACCCCGCCTGATAATAGCCCGGTTGCTATTAGGCGCAGCCCTTATCACACCGTCTGATCTAATGATCCGATCCAAAAATACATACTGTCTCGCCAGCCAACGAGTTAGCTCAGAAGTCTGAAAAACGATAACTCACAAACGAGAGGAAAATTATGCCGCTTACTCCCGCCAGCTGGAAAAATTCTACTACTATCTAGGTGGTTTGGAATTTGTATCGGCCACTAGAGGCTATTTTTAAACCAACATCTAAGCCTCCAGCCAGAATATAAAGGTGGTTGCTGCGTTTACAAGCATTTAAATATAAAGTAATTTACTGAGCCGGAAAGGAGAACATTGCGCATTCCGTATCTAGGCTGTGATTGAAATTGTGAAGATAACATATTTCATATTGTATGAAACTCAACCCCATTGTGTCTTCGAATCTCAGTTATATCTAAGGAATGTGCTGAAGATGAAGAAATTGGAAATGTTGTAACGCATGTCCAGAATGGGTTATGGGATTCGAACAAAACAAGTAATTATTATCCGTTCCGATCAGAGTTTCCGTCTATTGGTAACATCCTTTTGCGAGGAACTCGTATAGTCATACTTAAGGCAATGCGTGAAAGATTACTCCAGATGTCTCATGAGGGACACCCAGGCGAGTCAGCCATGAAACATAGGCTAAGGGCTAAAGTCTGGTGGCCATTGATAGATAAGGACGCTGAAAATTTTGTGAAGAATTGTCGTGATTGCTTGCTTGTTTCGGAAGTATCTAATCTACTCCTATGCAGAAGGTATTCCAAACGGACACGGCAATGTGTGGCAAAGGTTTTAATAGAATACTACTCACAATACCAGGAAGTTGTGTTTTTAAAAAACATTTCCTCTGAGAAGATAATTAAAGGGATGAAAGAAATATTTTGTAGACTTAGTTTGCCCAAGTCTCTACGAAGGGATAATGGTCGAAAGTTTGTTTTGAATTTGAAAACGTCTGCAAAATGAACAATATCACACATATTGGCTGCATTTATATAAATATAAATTATTATGCTGTTTATGTGTGTACTATAGGCGTGCAAGAGTGTAACTTAAAATATCCTTATTTTCATTTCGTTTAAAATCTATTGCTGTATGGGGAGATACTGGAGAAATGTTGCACCAAATTTTTATAAGACATGAGGTCAGATATGTGCAACGTTTCTTGTGGCGAGATTGTAATCAAAATCTTGAACCGGAAGTCTACGTAACACTGTCTCAACTTATGGTGCTTCATGTGCCGCCTGCATTTCACAATACATAAAAAAATAAATGCAGGAAAATTATTATGTGTTGGCGACACTTTGAAATCTGTTGACGTAAAATTTATACATCAACAAATTGAATTTATTATTCGAAATTCGATTTCAAATAGTAAAGGGTAATAATCACAGTTTCAGATTGGTAAGGTAATAATATAAAATGTCCACATTTATAGGAGAATACGCAAGTAGAGAAGGCACTTAGTATAATTTGGGTGCATGAACCGGATAACGTTTAAAATTGCGCCATGGCTGGTAGATATCCACATCCTGACAGTTCAAACTTCCCATCCTTGGTGACATCAAAATGTTTAAACGATGGCAAATTGGTAAAAGAGGGCGCTGCAGTGTTTAATTAAGCTTTTTATATTTTAACATTAGTGTTGTTTTTGGCTTTAAATCTCTTTTTGTTCCTTAACTTTTTTGATTCGTTTTTTGATCGCCTGGAGAGATTTAGAGCTCCAGAAATTTGAATAATTAATTTTGAATTGGAGGCATTCGGCCATTCTCTTTGTAAAATTAATAAATTAAAAAAATAATAAAATAGTTGTAGTGAATTTTAAAATTATTTTGTAAAGAAAAACAAAGAAATAAAAGAAATACGGTGTACAAATATTACATATAAAAAGGAAAGCGTTTTCGTTTTTTCTTTTATGTGTTTTCGAAATTTTGTGCATAAATTCAATTAATTCCTTTTTGTATGAAGAAGTGTACACAGTATTTTTTCTTTCACTCCGTACAGTCTACAGTCGAACATCCTTTCTTAAAAGTTCCGTGTGGTAATGTTGATTTGTGAACCTTTTAATCTCCTTTTAGTACTTTAGTAGTAGTATGGAGGTCCAAAATTGATTGGGACAAAAATATTTCCGAAGAGCTAATGCATAAGTGGAGATTTTTTCAAATACTCATCAAACTAATATTCCACTTAGCTTGATAAAAATTTATACGATATTTCGCTCTTTCATTAGATCTAAAAATAGAGTAGCTCCTTTGAAATTAACCTCAATTCCTCGTGTTCGTTTCGCTAAATTTACTTGTGACAATCACTGAGTTACAATTTCGATAAACAATTTGCTGATAAGACTTCAAAACTGTCTTAAGTTAGATTAAATCGGACCATAGAAAGTATAGGAAATGGATTCCAACAAAACACAATGTAGCTGATGACATAACACATTGGTTTCAAGGTCTCGAATTTTTATATCACCAAGATGATTGACAAAATGCACAGTCTTCAATGAAAGTACTACTGAGGAGATGATACGTCTATTGTTTCAAATCACAATTAAAGAAAATCTAGTAAATGAAAAACGATTTCTAGAATAGACTCGAATTCTTTGAGCTACTGCTTATGTCTTTCGCTTTATAGAAAATTGTAGAACAAAACAAATAGTCAAATGCGAGTCAGCACTTGAAGAGTTGTTAAAGGAAAACTTTTTATTCCGGCAAGTTCAAATGGAACACTTTGTGTCAGAAATTGTTTTAATAAATTTTAAAAGGCAAATTCAAAAACCAAGTGAACTATATAAAAAATCTCCCTTGACTTATGAAATTAAAATTCTGAGCGTAGATAGTAGAATCGATAAAACAAATATTTCTCAATAACAAAAAATACCAATTATTCTACCAAGTTCAAGTCATTAACATTAATTGTACAGCATTATTATCCTAAAAACTATCATATGAACCACGAAACAACTGCTAATGAAATTCGTCAAAAGTTTTCAACATCAAAACTGCTAGCTGTATATAAAACAGTAATGCGAAATTGTCTCGATCTCGGTTAGCATTATATTCATTTTCGTTTACTTATACATGTATAGACATTTACTTAGCCATATAGGCCGACACAGGCAAAAACGATATGGTTGTCTATTTAACTGTATGACAATAAGAGCAGAGCATTTAGAAATTGTACACTCACAACCGAATCGTGCGTTTTGGCCATTCGAAATTTTAATTTGGTAGGAGTAAAACGAGAGCTACGACAGGTATGTGGAAATATAAACAGAAATCAATTTATTAAGACATTCTCAAGCACAGCAACGACATGGAATTTTAATCCACCAGCATCTCCCGTACCCATCTCCTGTACGTTTCGTAAAAAATCAGCACCTAGTGAGGAGTTGCTTTTAAGCATAATAATTGGAGCTGAAAATATTATTGATTCTCGTCCTCTTACTTATGTTCCGTTAGACACAAGTAAAGCAATAACTCCTATTCATTTTCTTGTTGGTAGCTACTATCTGAACTGGAATTGAGAATAGTATAAAGCTTGAAGAGGAATTGGCTTATATTTAAACAATATGCAAACATTTTTTGAAAAAATGAGTATTTTTAGTTATTAGTATTTATTAGTTATAATAGCTGATTTTTCTCTTATTGGAAATAGAAAGGTACTTGAAGCTTGGTTTTCGGGTAGCTTGCCGTTCACAGGCAAATTCACTCGGTGGACATATGGCTCAGTGTATTGTGAGGTAAGTTCCCTTGTCATGACCTGTTAGTGGTGAGTTTGAACCATCCTGAACTTTGGATGAAGCAGGGTAATTCCCTTAGTGAAACATTCACCACCACGCCCATTTTGAAGCCGTCACAAGTAATTTCCATCAGGATTTGATTAATAACTAGGTTCCATACTAGTGTGATATTATTCCCTTCTCCGGTATGCTCCTGGTAATTTTATTCAAGACGGCGGATAACCCCAATGAAGATTGGATGCTCATAGATAACATATGTCTTGTCACTTAAGCCAATGGTTATCAGACCGGTGTGCATCTGTGCTTACATTGTTAAACCCCCCTTTTATATTTAGGAAGGAGGCCAAAATGTATTCCTTACAGTCGTGCTGTGTACTACTGAAGCTGTTGTGTCCGAATTTGCTCCTAACGTATATATCAATGAACTTTTCGAAGTAAAAAAGAAGAGGCTTATTGATCTGTAGTCCTTCGGTGTTATGTGGATTGCTTTTCCTGCCTTGGGAATGAAGACCATCCTCACCTCTTTCCACTCGTCAAGTATTAACTCAAGAAAACCCTGAATTTTTTTGAAACCCTTCAATGTGTGCGACATCAATTGTTCCCATCTCGCAGAAGGTGGTATCTGTTCGACCAGCATTTTAAAACTATTCCAGTTCGTCCTTCTAGGATTCCTATGGGGGAAAAGTTTCGATTTTGAGAAATTAATACTGAAGAGTATTCAGCTGTAAAAAGTGCAGTAACTGCGGTGTAAGCCACACGGCTAATTATCGTGGCTGCAAAGTATATTTGAAAAATAAAGCGGTGACCAAAAGAACTATATATGGTCAGTACATTGAGTCAAACTTCCCAAGTTTAACTCAGCCCACTATTAACCAGCAGGCACACCCCAAAAATGCTGCCCAAACCACGAATAAATTTTCAGAAGCTTCTTCATATGCTTACGCTCTAAAGGAGGCATTCCTACTGCCCGTTCGATTTCCCAAAATTCAATTGATACACTAATGCGGAGGGTCAGCTATTCTTGTTCACAAGGATATTATGCACTTTCCATTGCCAGAATTCGCCCAAGATTACATTGAAGCAACATCAATTAATTTACCCCACATTGGTCTTACAATATCAGCACTTTATTGTCCTCCAAGACACAACATCTGCAATGATCAATTCCGCGATTTCTTCAACACACTGGGTCCGAAATTTATTGCAGCAGGTGATTATATGCAAAACGCACATTCTGGGGATCACGTCTCATTACTCCGAGAGGAAGACAGGATGGATGTTTTGTCTGCAGGTTATCCTACTTACTGGACATATAATCCAAACAAAATTCCGGATGTAATAGATTTCGACGAAATAAGAAATATCCTTATATATATTCTTCTACAGCCGTCATTGGCATTTGTCTTCTGATAGTCACCAACGATCCTAACGATTTGTGCCTGATACAAATCATTGAGGCAAAATTATCTTCAAACGAGCTCATGGCTGAAATACAAAATTTTTGTAAGCTCGCACCTGCCATCAAATATCTCATTGAAGTGCAAACAAGAACTCAGTCGGTCAGTTTACTAACATCTTAACTAACTAATTTAGCTAATAACATAGAAGCACTGTTACGCCAAAGAAGGAATTTAAGACGCCAATTTCAAGAATTTCGTTCTCCAGGTCTACAGTCTCAACTTAACCAGTGCAAAAGATTTCTGCGTGACGCTTTGCAAAAGGACAAAGAGTCGAATCTGCAAAAATATTTGCAAAATTTGGGCGTGAATTCCCTTTACGACTACAGCACGGTAATTGGGCTAAAAGCGCAAAACAGAAAGTGGAGGCTTTTGCCACCTATTTAGAGAATGATTTTACACCAAACAATTCTGTTTCTAGTATTGCCCCAGTTACAATCGATGATGTGGTTAGTAGGTCGATCAAGTTCCGGCTATCTACAGTGATTGCCGTCACCCAGAGTCTAAAGCCGAACATATCACTTGGTTGTGACAAAATAACTACGATAACGATCAAAAATTTGCCTACATCGGCAGAGCCTTTTATTTTGTTCATATTTAACTCTATTTGTTGCGAGTAGACTACTTTCCTGCATCTTGGAAATTATCTGATTTAGTGATGATACCCAAACCAGGCAAGGGCATCACACAAGTATCATCATATCGTCCAATAAGTTCACTGCCAATACTTTCTAAGATCTTCGAAAAAATGCTGCTTAATAGTTTAATCAGTTTGGCTTTAGGCGGAAACATAGCTCGATTCAGTAAGTGTACAGAATTACCAATTTAATTAGACGCGCTTTTGAGAAAAAACAGTATTGATCACGCAGTTTTTACCAACTAATGTGCATATATTGCTAAAAATTTATTTATGGGATATATATTTCCAACTAAAATCAAAAGATGTCACCTCTTCCCTCAGAAAGTTATCTTCTGGCGCACCTCAAAGAAGTATTCTAGGGCCGTTGCTATACTTACTGTTCATTGCAGATATGTCTACAAGTGTAGTGACCCACACGTCTATAAAGATTTTACAGTTGCGTCTCAAAGGCTTCAATCTCACGTTATGAATTAGAAAATTGGAAAATCTTGATGGTTCCACTTTATAGCCTACATCATTATGCAGTACATTTAGCCTAAAAAACAGTGCAAAAGCGTTGACTTTAAAATCTGCAGGTTGCTAAAGACAAAGTCCAGTCAGGGAAGAGGATGCTGGTTGACAAAATAGAGCCGATGAACAATTACTACCGTAAAGTTGACATAACCTCCTTCCATTTACTTTATAAAATATATAATAATAATATATATATAATTTATAATAGATAAAAATGCGAACTCTTTAACAAAAAGTTAATTTCGGCAATCAAAGAAAATTCTTTTTGCGTTACATCAATTAAACTTGGAAATTTAGATGAGGCAAAAATTCAGGTTAACGCTGAAAAATATTATCGAAAAATAGTACCAAAATTCGAAAAAAGTAAGTTGAGCTTCTACACTTACCACCTTAAGAATGCTAAAAAGTATTAACGACAGCGTAAATCCAATGTTTTAAAACCAAAAATGTTTGAAATATACGAAACTGTAAAAGGATTCCACACTATTCCGTGTGAAAATTGGAACCTGGTGACATCAAGTTAGAACAGAACGAAACTCATCCGACCTACAGTCACTGGTACCTATTACAATGTAAAATCACAATAGAAGAACCTCATAAATGCGCAGGCCCCGTGGAATGTCTTAATTGCCCGGAATATAGTAACACCAAAGCCTACTGTCAAAATGATATCTAAGCCTCACAGGGATCAAAAAATTCTAGATTTTTATAGGATTAGGCCTATTCGTACAAAATAGTCAAAACTATTTGTTAAATCGCTAATATCTACAGCTATTCAATATTGAATGCAAGCAGATGTATTCCAGACCATCTATTTGGATATAAGAACCGAACATTCACCATGCCAAATTCATAAGTTGAAACTACATTTTCCTTCCAATATAGCGAAGCTGTTGGAAAACTACGTTATCAACCGAAAGTTTGCATTAATGTGAGAACTATCAAAAGTGCCTCAGAAGATTAATGCGGGTGTGACCTCAGGATAGTATATTAGGACACTAATATACTATAAACTGCTGGTGACACTATTTTCATTGAAAGCCCTGGGCAGAAAACCCGCCACGAAACATCTCGGTACCTTCAGAAACATATTTTTTAGAGAGGAATGGTTATATATATGGCAAATTGAATTGAATGAACAAAAATGTGTACACTTTACGACGAGATACTCCTCCATTAGTAAAGGTAGGTAGGTTGAGGGAGAGGAGTGTCTCATGCCTATTGACATACACCATCCAACATCAAGCCATCATGTGGGCTTGTTGTACGCACACCTTTAGTGACACCACCTTACTTTCTATAGGCACAAAAAGTGCTCCATCAAGGAGTGCTCCATCGTTTTGATCCCTTCGCAAAAATAAAGTTGTGCCTCGATGTACACATATAAAATATCTTGGCATTCACACTGGTCGATGACTGACCCGAAAATTGAAATTTTTTTAAAGTTATTGGAAGTAACTCTTTACTAAAGATAGATTGCAAACTTCAACTTTACAATTCGCTCCCAAAACTATTCAATTATGAGGACTACCTCCACTTCTCATAGAAAAAATTCAAAGACGATAAAATCGAACATACATAAGGATTTCATTTTTGCCATATGTTAAAACAGCGTTACATCTTATACTACCGTGTAACATGGACAACGCAGCTCTCATTTCCGCGCAAGTCCTAATATAAAGAACACCGAAAGCCGAATATATTTCTGATGTTGATAACTTAGTTTTTAAGATCTGATGACTAATGTTAATTGGTTCTTATTTGAAAGTTCAATAAATAATTTAGGTTAAAGGACGTGTACTTGTCATAAGGGACAACTACAGTACCCGGAGGTCAAGTTGACCCATTGTAAATAAATAATTTACTAGCTAAAAAATTTGAGGTTTTTTGCCAATTGTGGAGCTGTAATGTCGTGCCACAATGACCAAATAAGATAGAGTGTCTTTACTCACACGTAGTCTGATCAGAACTGACGCCGATTCGTTTATTATTTACTTATATGCTCTTATCTACTATAAACCTAACGAGTAGGACTTAACGATTACTTACTTAACTAAACTTAACGATCAGTTCTACCAATATTATAATTATTAAATTAAATTATTAAATTAATTTATATTATATTTATTATATAAAATTTATTTATGCGGTAATGGACCAATTGTATCTATTACAATTATATCAAAAACTTTAGTGGGTGTTGGAATAAATACAAGATTCTCTATATCTTGCGGATTAACTTTATTTAATGTACATTTTTCACAGTTCCTGACAAATTTTGCTACATCCCTAGGCATTTTCTTCCAGTAATATTTCGTCGTAATCTTCGCATATAATTTCTTCTGGCCGTAATTCCTCCTAAAATAGAGTCATTGTGGTAAATTTCCATTAATTTCTGTTTTTTGTCTTCTTTAATAGGTTCTGAGAGAATAATTTCAAAGGTTTAGGTTAGGTTTAGGATTAGGTCGGAGTGGTAGCTCTGATATAAAACAACTCACTTGAGCACGCATAGCATTGTGGACGAACGGGTAATTGTGACGAACGGGTGAACGGATCATAATATTCGGGGAAGGGGGGTTGTCAATGTTAGACCTAAACATGGTCTAATTGGTGTTTTTCCTATTGACCGGAAGGATCATCGTAATCGGAAACTATGCCGTGTCAATGTTAAAGGTAATGTATCCATGGTCCAAAAAGGAGCATTTCTAAGATATAAACCAGCCTCAAAGCTTTCCAAAGAAATTGGAGCTGACCAGAATGATGTCCTTCACTTCCCTTCTATTCGAAGTAAGGAAGGTGGGTTCATCTCCGCTGTTATCAAAGAGGCACTCAATAGAACTGCCCCACATCGTATGGAGGGAGTTGACATCGACTCCGATAATTACCGGAACCCCGTGCAGTCGCGCATTCGCCACCAGTCGACCAATTGGTTCCTGAGGGGGAGAAAGCTCATTGTCATGCGCCAGATAAGGAGGAGAAGAGTATTAATACTGGTCTTAACCATGACACAAGCCTTAGCCTTACCTGAACCAGAATGAACTCTGCATACTCAACTGATAGACAGGGGAGCAGAGTGGCGGAGGCAGTTTTGGAGTGTTGGAGATTAATTTTGATGACTCTCAGCATCAGCCAGAGAATCAACCATTGTCCCATCAGCGTCATCTTCATCCGATAACAGAGAGTTTACGCCCGCGTCAATATCTATACCGTCGAATAATTCTCCAATTTCTTGCTGGCCGAGGAGCGGCGATATCCTCGGCGGTAGGGTTCGCATCAAGAGGTTCCGGGATGGGGTCAGATGACACGGGGTTCTGTGGGTTGGGGTCCGAAGGGACGGAATCTACCGGAACTACCAGCTTGATGTGCTCTTGGAACCACCCTGTATCACAGCAGCTGGATGAAGGGCCGGGGTTGGAAGCCATAACTTCCACTTAGTGGGAGCGTTGGAACCATCAGGCTGGCTCTGTTCGATGACTGCCCAGGTTAGACTTTCCTTTAACACCTCACTGAGAGGCTTGGAAGGTTTGCTGGGGTCAGGACGTCTGGACTGCGTCGACGGACAGGATTTCGAAGGGTGGCATTTTCGAGTTGACCACCTTGCAGCGTTTAGCTCAGTCAATCTTTGACTCTTTGGGGCCGTCTCTGCCGTGATCGGATAGGTGGGGAGGGACGATAATTTTTATGGGCCTTACCCAGGCCAAACGACCTTTCTCAACCTCTGAAAGGAGACCGACCGGGTCGGTCGAGCCGTCCTAGCAATGAGTCCTAGTCGAGTCCTAGCAATGATTCGCGTGGCTGATCTGCGAGTTCTATATGTCCTAACGTTAGCGCTCAGTGTCCTAACGTTAGCCCAATGCTTTGGAAGAGTACATGCACATATTCACAGCAGCCTTGGAAGTAGACGGTGCCAGGGCGGGAGATGTTGCGACACTAGGGACCGGTTTCACAACCGGAGCCTTGTGTGCCAAGCGGGATGTTGCCAAAGTAGATATTTGGGCTTTGACTTTGGGGTTGCATTTCTGACAGGTGCCTGTCTGGAAAGGGTGTTGCGTCCACCGGCTAGAGTGGATGCTTTGTGATCACCGACTTGAGTTAGCGAGTGTTTATTTTTGGGGTTGGGGTTTGAATTCATTGTTATTTGGCTCCCCACTTAAAGCCGCTGTCCTTAACCACAATATGTAGTTATACATAAGTGGTCCCCTGCTTATCTATGCAAGCAGGGAGGCCACACGAGAGTTGCACCAGAACTTAGAGCCAGACCGAGCCACCACCAAATTAACGGCGACGGACAAGGAACGTACTTTGAGGCCTGTCAGGATTTTAACGGAACGGGGGCAGTTGTAGCCCTAGCCTGGAGCCGTTCACACAGCGGGTTTCACCCCATTGCTCAAGGCAATGAAATTAGAAACAGGAGGTTGAAGGAGTGGTCCGGAGGAAAGAAACGGTAAAAGGGTAGTGCCAAAGGGGGGTTCAGCCGTAGTCACCCCGGCTGAGGGAGAGGTGTTTATTGACTCCCCAGTCTAGATCTGTAGTGTTTTGTTGAAGGGCTGGGCCACCTCTAGCAGGATGTGACAATATCACGCACTAACAGCCTTGATAGGGTAGAGGCTGGAGGCCCCGAAGGAGCTATGATCGCATATTCGTATCCTGCGGAAACCGCTTGACCTTAATTCCAAAAGTTTTTAGTAATTTTATATCATGGTTTTTTAATTCTTGTACTGAGACAATTGTAAAGAAATATCATTTTTTGATCATTCTGCTCTGCAAATTTTTCTATTGTTGGCTTCAGTTTGTAACCTCGAAAGCATATAGTCTAAACTAAGTGTTTCACAATTTCGAATTCAACAGATAACAGTTTCTTAAATTTTTTATAAATATTTATACGCAATTTTTTATAATTATTCTAATCAATTATTTGCGTTCAAGTTTTTGGAATATTCTTACCGAACTCTTAAAGAAATTTATCATAAATTTTTAATTTAATGTCTTCATTATTGGAAGACTGGCTTATTTAATTTTATCAGTATTTTGTCAATAATTTTTTTTTCACTGCGCAGTAGAATACATTCGATAGAATTTCTGATTATTTGTGCTCTTCTTGGGAACAAGAATTAGTGGGATATAAAATTAAATCATTATCCAATAAATTCTTAACCTGTCTATTTATTTCTTCTCTCTATGAAAGGGCAAGCCTATAATTTCTTGAAATAAACTGGTGATAATCAACTAATCTCAATTTCTACTCATAAAACTTATTTATAGTCTTTTGGCATTTGTTTCTTAATTAAATATATATATATATATATGTTTTGTTAATTAAATATATATAATAATCTTGTAGTTTTTCCATCTTTACTTTATAATTTCTAACATATTTCAATACATATGTAATATTAACTACTCGAAAATTGGATATTTGGAATCGATAATTCCCTTCGCTATAAAAACTCGCTTTTTGTTTTCCTGTTAATCGACAAACATAGGTTCTAAAGAATAATATTAAAATAATATGTAATTCAAAGTCTTAATACTCCACATATTCGTGGTATAACACAAGTAGGTTTATTTGTTTTTTGAAATATAGGTATTTGGAATATTTTAATATAAACAAAATGTACAAGGCAGAGCGCGACTACACTGATAAAGTCTTAGCGCCTATAAGCCAGCTTAACCTAATAATGAAGCTATGGAGAGCCTTGATGTCGGCTCTCGTCACAGAATTCGAACCTACAAAGAAGCCCTCGCCATGGGCCCTACTAAGGGCTGGACGGTTACAGAGGAGGCGTTCGATAGTTTCCAACTCCTCCTCATCGCAACACACCCTGCGATAGTCCGGCTCGGATCCATTTCAAATCTTTGTCAGCGACCTAATCTCGCAGTGCCCCTATTAAATCGCCCTGAGAAAGCGAACCTAACCTAGCGAGAGCATCCGCCTCATTTCCGAATAGTAACAGAACCGCTTGATAATATAAATTAGCGCGTTACAATTAGAGAAGCGATAAAAAGAGAAAAAAAGTAAGAAATTGTATATAAAAGGGAATTTAATATTTATTTTCCAATAATAATAATGATTTAATGCCTTCATATAGAAAAATGCAACATTTTACTATATTTGAATCTGTAATAGTTCTCTTTCAATAATTTTGACATTCTTCTTTAAAGTATATTTGTTCATGTATGTAATTGTATATCCTTTTTTAAATACATCACTCTTAGGGCCATTATTACAACTTGCCGTTAAACTTGGGTTTAGTTAAAGGTACCTTTAGCTGAAGGGAACTGTAAAGTTACCTTTAACTTATTTTCGTTATTCCAACTTACAGATAAAATAAAGTTAAAATTATAAAAATAAAATTGTTCCCTTAAACAAGTTTTTTTAAACGCTGTTCCAACGACTGTCTTCTTTTTTGTTGTATTTGCTCATTTTGTCTATATTACAAGTTGTCATATTGAAAATAATGGATAATATGGCAAGTTCAAGCAAAAACTTAACTTTAAAAGTTACCGGTAGGATGATCCTCCCTTTAGCTTAACGCTTACTTCTATCTTATTGGCCACTTATAATAACGAAAAACAAGTTATCTGCCAGTTAAAATCTTTCCTTTAGTTCACGGCAAGTTGTAATATTGGCCCTTATTCAAACAAGTAAAGGCACACCATCGAAAATATGAAGTGTTTTAATTTTATTTTTGGCCAGATTCCACAATAGTAGTAATATAATAGGGTAAAATAATAATATAAAGTAATATATTTTCTGATATAATAATAGTACATAATTTAATAGTCATGTATAGAATAATATAATAAGAATAGTAATAATATGTGCCGTTTATTTTTAGCGTGGCATAAGTCACCAATAAGTGTTAAGTTAAATATTTTTTTTTTTAAAAGTGTTATGAAACTTTCAAAATAAACGGCTCATATTATAAAACAATATAGTACATAATACAGTAATATAATAATGAATTTTGTTATATTCCCCCAATTTGTTCTTGATAAATGACGATATTGACTTAAATTACTCAGGTTTTCTGGAAAAAAGTCCAGATGTTTTCCAAAGCTCGCAAAAATTGATTAACAATTTCAACGCATACTTAAAAATACTGTTGCTTCCACTTTACTTAATTTCTTAGTGAATTTTTTTATCACCCATACCTTCTTTGATTTTGGCATCACTCAGTTTAGGGAAAGTCATTTTTAAATGTGCGAAAGTTTTGCCGTCTTTGCCCAACCTTTTCACAAATTGTTTCATGCAACCTAATTTCAGGTGCAGTGGTGGTAAGATGATTTTTTAGCATCTACCAGTGGAGTATTTATTACGTTGCATTTGCCGATTTGGAATGATTTTCTATCGTAACTGTTATAGCTAGGACTGTCCCCTTCACACAAGGATATTTGGCATAACCTCCTTGAATCCCAAAAAGAATAGTTTGGACTTTTAGATCTGATACAATTTGCCATTGATATTCTCAATTATTTTGATAATCTTCGCCAAAATTTCTTACATCTCTTTCATATCTGTACCGTATGCTAAAGCCACTAATGACAACTGATTCTCGTTGTGCAATAAGACACATTTTAAGCCAGAATTACAATTCATAAAATACTTACTTTTGCATGATCCGTTGATGAATAGTCGCCAATCTTTTGTTTGATGTTCATGATAAAGGCAAAGAAACAATCTGTTTACATCAGTGCAATAGGTGAGGTTTTCGTTATCGTTATGAACTTTACAATTTTGTTCAAAAATAATTCGTTCCTCATTTTTTTTCTTAATGATGTTATTTTGAAATTACTCTCCACAAGATTCCACTGTTTTAAATACCGCTCTGGCAAGGTCAATTCCAATGGTATTGAATCTTTCATTAAAATTCATCGTTCATATTGATGCCAAATCTTTGGGGTCCCAAAATTACAAAAATTTTGACTTCAGGAATTAAATTTCCACTTTGTGACGATGTTTCTTATCAACAAAAAAGTCACAAACAAAACGGAAATTATTGCGTTTGTCACACGTTTTTAAAAACTTTTTTAAAACCAACACCAATACAATAATAACCACAATGCGACTAATTGACAGAAAACATTTGACTATGTCAAAATTACCTACTACGACGACATCATGCTTATGTTTAGTTTATGGCGATTTGGGATGCAGAACATCAATCATAATTTACTTATTGCATTCATATCTGGCCGTCTTTCATGGATAAAAAATTTCATCCAAAAATGATGTCAACTCAAAAATGCTTCCCTGACCTAACATGCACGTAAGCTAACTAGTAGCGATTATTACCTTTAACGACGACGATCCAACAAATATTTCTAATACTTTCAAAATAAAATATAATTTAATAAATAAACACATGAAAAAAATGGCGAGTCTATTAAGTTTTCTTAAGTCATAACTACGGTAATTTTTATATCGTTTTAAAGGCTCATCCTCCCCAACCATATATAAATTTTGGAAATTGGGTCAGAAATGTTTAGTAATCCATAAATTTATGCTTAAAGTCCAAAACCCAATAAATATTTTTAAGTTCTATTCAACAAAACTCACAACCTACACTATGTTATTAGCTGGGTGTAATTTGACTGTAGAATAGAATAGAATAGAATAGAATAGAATAGAATAGAATAGAATAGAATAGAATAGAATAGTAGATAGAATAGAATAGAATAGATTAAGGAATAGAATAGAATAGAATAGATAAGAAAGTAGAATAGAATAATAGAATAGAATGAATAGAATTAGAATAGAATAGAATAGAATAGAATAGAAAGAATTAAGAATAGAATAGAATAGAATAGAATAGAATAGAATAGCAGTAGAATAGAAATAGAAGTAGGAATAGAATAGAATGGAATAAGAATAGAATAGAATTAGAATAGAATAGAATAGAATAGAAATAGAATAGAAAGAATAGAATAGAATGAATAGGATAGAATTAGAATAGAATAGAATAGAATAGAATAGAATAGAATAGAATGAATAGGATAGAATAGATAGAATAGAATAAGAATTAGAATAGAATTAGGGGAATATTTCGAATAGATAGAATAAATAGAATTAGAAATGAATAGAATAGAATAGAATAGGAATATAATAAATAGAATAGAATAGAATAGAATAGAATAGAACTAGAATAGAATAGAATAGAAATAGAATAGAATAGAAATAGAATAGAATGAGAAATAGATTCTAGAATAGAATAGATAGGAATAGAATAGAATTAGAATAGAATTAGAATAGAATAGAATAGAATAGTAATAGAATAAATAGGAATAGAATAGAATAGAATAGAATTAAATAGAATAGAATAGATAGAATATAATAGAATAGAATAGGAATAGAATAGAATAGAATAGGATAGAATAGGAATAGAATAGCAATAGAATCAGAATAGAATATAATAGAATAGAATAGAAGTAGAATTAGAATAGATAGAATAGAATAGAATAAATAGAATAGGAATAGAATAGAATAGAATAGAACTAGAATTAGATAGATAGAATAAGAAATAGAATAGAATAGAATAAATAGAATAAATAGAAATAGAGATAGAATAGAATAGAATAGAATAGAATAGAAAGAATAGAATAAATAGAATAGAATAGAATAGAATAGAATGAAAGAATAGAATAGAATAGAATAGAATAGAATAGAATAGAATTATTAGAATAGAATATGAATAGAATAGAATAGAAGCATATGAATAGAATAGACATAGAATAGAATAGGAATAGAATAGGAATAGAATAGGAATAGAATGGATAGAATAGAATAGAATAGAATAGAATAGAATTAGAATAGAATAGAATAGAATAGAATGAGAATAGAATAGAATAGAATAGAATAGATAGAATAGAATAATAGAATAGAATAGAATAGAATAGAATAGAATAGAAGAATAGATAGAATAGAATAGAATAGATAATAGAATAGAATAAATAGAATTAGAATAGAATAGAATAGAATAGAATAGAATAAATAAATAGATAAATAGAATAGAATGAAGAATAGAATAGAATAGAATGAATAGAATAGAATAGAACGGTAGAATAGAAATAGAATAGAATAGAATAGAATGAATAGAATAGAATAGAATAGAATAGAATAGAATAGAATAGAATAGAATAGAATAGAATAGAATAGAATAGAATAGAATAGAATAGAATAGAATAGAATAGAATAGAATAGAATAGAATAGAATAGAATAGAATAGATAATAGAATAGAATAGAATAGAAATAGAATAGAATAGAATAGAATAGAATAGAATAGAATAGAATAGAATAGATAGAATAGAATAGAATAGAATAGAATAGAATAGAGAAAAAAAGTAGAATAGAATAGAATAGAATAGAATAGAATAGAATAGAATAGAATAGAATAGAATAGAATAAATAGAATAGAATAGAATAGAATAGAATAGAATAGAATAGAATAGAAAGAATAGAATAAGAATAAGAATAGAATAGAATAGAATAGAATAGAATAGATAGAATTAGAATAGAATGAATAGAATGATAGAATAAATAGAATAGAATAGGAATAGAATAGAATGAATAGAATAATAGAATAGAATAGAATAGAAAGAATAGAATAGAATAATAGAATAAATAGAATAGAATAATAGAATAGAATAGAATAGAATAGATAGAATAGAATAGAATAGAATAGAATAGAATAGAATAGAATAGAATAGAATAAATAGAATAGAATAGAATAGAATAGATAGAATAGAATAGAATAGAATAGAATAGAATAGAATAGAATAGAATAGAATAGAATAGAATAGAATAGAATAGAATAGGAATAGAATTAGAAAGAATAGAATAGAATAGAATAGAATGAATAGAATAGAATAGAATAGAATAGATAAATAGAATAGAAATAGAATAGAATGAATAGAATAGATGAATAGAATAGATAGAATAGAATAGAATAGAATAGAATAGAATAGAATAGAATGAATAGAATATAGAATAGAATAGAATAGAATAGAATAGAATAGAATAGAATAGAATAGAGATAATAGAATAGAATAGAATAGAATAGAAATAGAATAGAATAGAATAGAATAGAATAGAATAGAATAGAATAGATAGAATAGAATAGAATAGAATAGAATAGAATAATAGAATAGAATAGAATAGAATAGAATAGAATAGAATAGAATAGAAATAGAATAGAATAGAATAGAATAGAATAGAATAGAATAGAATAGAATAGAATAGAATAGAATAGAATAGAATAGAATAGAATAAGATAGAATAGAATAGAATAGAATAGAATAGAATAGAATAGAATAGAATAGATTAGAATAGAATAGAATAGAATAGAATAGAATAGAATAGAATAGAATAGATAGAATAGAAAGAATAGAATAGATAGAATAGAATAGAATAGAATAGAATAGAATAGAATAGAATGATAGAATAGAATAGAATAGAATAGAATAGAATAGATAGAATAGAATAGAATAGAATAGAATAGAATTAGAATAGAATAGAATAGAATAGAATAGAATAGAATAGATAGAATAGAATAGAATAGAATAGAATAGAAATAAATAGATAATAGAATTAGATAGAATAGAATAGAATAGAAATATGAATAGAATAGAATAGAATAGAATTAGAATAGAATAGAATAGAATAGAATAGAATAGAATAGAATAGAATAGAATAGAAATAGAATAGAATAGAATAGAATAGAATAGAATAGAATAGAATAGATAGAATAGAATAGAATAAATAGAATAGAATAGAATAGAATAGAATAGAATAGAATAGAAGAATAGAATAGAATAGAATAGAATAGAATAGAATAGAATAGAATAAGAATAGGAATAGAATAGAATAGAATAGAATAGAATAGAAAGAATAGAAATAGAATAGAATAGAATAGAATAGAATAGAATAGAATAGAATAGAATAGAATAGAATAGAATAGAATAGAATAGAATAGAATAGAATAGAATAGAATAGAATAGAATAGAATAGAATAGAATAGAATAGAATAGAATAGAATAGAATAGAATAAATAGAATAAGAATTAGAATAGAATAGAATAGAATGGAATAGAATAGAATAGAATAGAATAGAATAGAATGGAATAGAATAGAATGGAATAGAATAGAATGGAATAGAATAGAATGAATGAATAGAATGAATAGAATAGAATGGAATAGAATAGAATGAATAGAATAGAATAGAATGAATAGAATGGAATAGAATAGAATAGAATAAAATAGAATAGGAATAGGAATAGAATAGATAGATAGAATAGAATAGAATAGAATAGAATAGAATAGAATAGAATAGAATAGAATAGAATAGAATAGAATAGAATAGAATAGAATAGAATAGAATAGAATAGAATAGAATAATGAATAGAATAGAATAGAATAGAATAAAATAGAATAGAATAGAATAGAATAGAATGGAATAGAATGGAATCAGAATGGAATGAATGGAATAGAATGGAATAGAATGGAATAGAATGGAATAGAATGGAATAGAATGGAATAGAATGGAATGAATGAATAATGGAATAGAATGGAATAGAATGGAATAGAATGGAATAGAATAGAATAGAATAGAATAGAATAGAATAGTAGAGAATAGAATAGAATAGAATAATAGAATAGAATAATAGAATAGAATAATAGAATAGAATAATAGAATAGATAGAATAGAATAGAATAGAATAGAATAGAATAGAATAGAATGAATATAATGAGAATAGAATAGAATAGAATAGAATTAGAATAGGAATAGAATAGAATAGAATAGAATAGGAATAGAATTAGGAATAGAATAGAATAGAATAGAATAGAATAATAGAATAGAATAGAATAGAATAGAATAGAATAGAATAGAATAGATAGAATAGAATAGAATAAGAATAGAATAGAATAGAATTAGAATAGAATAGAATAGAATAGAATAGAATAGAATAGATAGAATAGAATAGATAGAATAGAATAGAATAGAATAGGAATAGAATAGAATAGAATAATAGATAGAATATTATAGAATAGAATAGAATAGAATAGAATAGAATAGAATAGAATAGAATAGAATAGAATAGAATAGAATAGGATAGAATAGAATAGAATAAATAGAAATAGAATAGAATAGAATAGAAAGAATAGAATAGAATAGAATAGATAGAAGAGAAATAGATAAGTAGAATAGATAGAATAGAATAGAATAGAATAGGAATAGAATAGAATAGGATAGAATAGGATAGAATAGGAATAGAATAGAATAGAATAGAATAGAATAGAAATATGAAATAGAATAGAATAGATATAGAATAGATTAGAATAGATTAGAATAGATTTAGAATAGATTAGAATAGATTAGAATAGATTAGAATAGATAGGAATAGATTAGAATAGATATAGAATAGATTAGAATAGATTAGGAATAGATTAGAATAGATTAGAATAATAGAAATAGATTGAATAGATTAGATAATTAGAATAGAATAGAATAGAATAGAATAGAATAGAATAGAATAGAATAGAATAGAATAGAATAGAATAGAATAGAATAGAATAGATAGAATAGAATAGAATAGAATAGAATAGAATAGAATTAGAATAGAATAGATTAGAATAAATAGAATGAATAGAATAGAATAGGAATAGAATAGAATAGAATAGAATTAGAATAGAATAGACATAGAATAGAATAGAATAGAATAGAATAGAATAGAATAGAATAGAATAGAATAGAATAGAATAGAATAGAATAGAATAGAATAGAATAGAATGAATAGAATAGAATAGAATAGAATGAATAGAATAGAATAGAATAGAATAGAATAGATAGAATTAGAATAGAATAGAATAGAATAGAATGAATAGAATAGAATAGAATAGAATAGAATAGAATAGAATAGAATAGAATAGAATAGAATAAATAGAATAGAAATAGAATAGAATAGAATAGAATAGAATAAATAGAAGAATAGAATGAGTAGAATAGAGTAGAATAGAGTAGAATAGAGGTAGAATAGAGTAGAATAGAATAGAATGAATAGAATAGAATTAGAATAGAATAGAATAGGAATAGGATAGAATAGAATAGAATAGAATAGAATAGGAATAAGAATAGAATAGAATAGAATAGAATAGATTAGAATAGATTAGAATAGATTAGAATAGATTAGAATGATTAGAATAGATTAGAATAGATTAGAATAGATTTAGAATAGATTAGAATAGATTAGAATAGATTAGAATAGATAGATAGGATAGAAATAGGAATAGAATTAGAATAGATAGAATAGAATAGAATAGAATAGAATAGAATAATAGAATAGAATAAGAATAGAATAGAATAGAATAGAATAGAATAGAATAGAATAGAATAGAATAGAATAGAATAGAATAGAATAGGAATAGAGAATAGATGAATAGAATAGAATAGAATAGAATAGAATTAGAAGAATTAGAATAGAATAGAATAGAATAGAATTAGAATAGAATAGAATAGAATAGAATAGAATAAATAGAATAGAATAGAATAGAATAGAATAGAATAGAATAGAATAGAATAGGAAATAGAATTAGAATAAATAGAATAGAATAGAATTAGAATAGAATAGAATAGAATAGAATAGATAGGAATAAAATAAAATAAAATAAAATAAATAAAATAAAATAGAAATAGAATAGAATTAGAATAGAATAGAATAGAATAGAATAGAATAGAATAAATAGAATAGAATAGAATAAAGAATAGAATATTGTTATGTTATTATTACTATTATCTCTTTTTATTATTTATTAATAATTTCACACAAAAAATGCAGAACTGACGCCGTTTCGATTATTATTTACTAATATACACTTATCTACTATAAACTTGACGAATAGAACTTAACGATTACTTACTTAACTAAACTTAAGGATCTGTGCTGTCAATATTGTAATCAGTGACGGTACTGTAATTAATGGTGGTACTATAGTAGCTTCAGCAGTCGGTGAAGGCTCTTTTGGTCTATTGATTTCGCCCCATCGGAATCTTCTTGATTTTGGGAATCCATTACAAAACCATTTGGATTTACTTACATTACATTTTTTCTTGAGCTGCGCTTTGTTGCACTCAAAAGGATTTCATTAAGTCAAAATGCTTTTCCGTTTGCCATTTTGGTAGGAGGTAGAATGTAGTGGTAGCCTTGATACCAAAAGCACACTAGTTAAGCCTGTACTTCCACTACACAACCGTTAATGTCGAGGAAACCATTGCGAAAGATTTAAATAAGAAGTAGGAGTTCATTGGCACAACAATCAATCAATGAGTATTTTCCCTTTTATATTATTTTTTTCGAGTATTCAAAATTATTTCATTGTAACATCAAACCACATTATGCATTTTCATTTAACATTTAAATGATGAACAGAATCAAGTCTTTGACATTTTTGTATTCACAACAACAAAGTAATTGTATCGATCTGACAGAGCAGAGTCGATGCCGTTGGGTTAATGATTGCTCAATAATTTCAAGTGTTCGGTTTTTTCTTCTTTGTTCTGGAATTCTAAAGTTTGGCGCTGTAAGCTAGATATTAAAATTAAGGTTTTTGTAAATTTAATCTTAAGACCAATCTCAACTAATAAAGTTTATGAAAAATTGAAAAATAAGTAAATAAAAGTGAATTTTTTTTCAAACCAGTTAAATCTCTAAAGAAATTGTACTGAAAAGAATCACTCTCTAAAGAAGGTTTAATCTCTAAAGAAATTAAACCGAAAAAAAAGTGCAAAAATACAGACTATACAAATTACATTATACAAAACTCTGTCTTCCGAAGAATAGAAACTAAATACAATGAAACTGTAAATTTTAATAAAGTGAAAAATAATTACTATACCAAAGCAGAAAAGCAGAAGATGAGTAAGTTCGTCTAAGGAAGAAACGTACATAAATGGGCCAACGAGGACCAAATGGTCGAAGTAATAAGGGAACATGGGGAGGCTATAAACCCGCTAAAGGCCAATTACAACTTCAACAGCAAAACGTTGAACAAGGTTTTGGATCGAGCCTCGAGATGTTCTTACACAATGCAAACAACTAAGGGGTTTGGACAAAGACTACAACGTTAACGCATTCATGTCATCAGTAGACGCTATTATCACACTATGTCGTCTAAACAATAGACAACTAGAAAATCTAGCGATATTAATAGTGGTTACAAGAAGATGAATGGTGCAGTTGGAAGTTATATTACAGAATTGGGAACGAACGCAACTTTGGACGAAATAAAGTCGAAATTGAGGGAGTACCACAGACCAAGGACAATGGCGACATTTTTAATAAATGCAGGGATACAAAAGTAAAAAAATTAAGATAATTATTTAATTATTTTGAAAAGGCAAAATATGATATAAACCAAATATTTTTATTCGATGACAATAGACTTAGTATTTATAGGCCAGACGAAGTTGATAGGGATTTACAAATGGTGGCCCATTTAGATTAGAATACTTAATACTATAATTATAAGATATTTACAAATTAACTTTAGATGACCCAAGAGCTAGCATACAGAAAAAATACTAATACTTACAGTAAAACCCTAAACATTAATAATATTAATTATAAAACTAACACACCAAACATCAACAAAAATACATAATATAATATATACACATAAAGACCTAGTTTTAACAGCGCAAGTCAAACTAACTTTACCTTCTAACTCAAATGCATTTAGGATTAGTCGTATGAGCGTAGATACTCGAAATTCTAAATTGCAGGCAGAAACCATGGAGATCGGAACTGTACACGAAACCCAGGCGAATGTAGAAATAAATAAATACATTTTTTAATATTATATCAAGATCTTCATTACCAATAATAACCATTTCCATAGGGAAACAAAAAATAAGGTGTCTTATCGTTACCGGCTCAACCACAAACATTCTAACAGACGAAGTCTTGATAGAGCAATGCCGTACAATTAGGCTTAAAAATCCCCTATATTTTAAAACTTTAAACAGTATAAATAAAATTGAATATATCGTAAAATTCCCAAAGGAATTTGGTTATACTGGCACACTTAAATGGAAAATTATCAATTTTTCAAACAAAATCTTTTCGGGCATAATAGGACAAAAGTCTTTTGATAGCTTTGAAAACTAAAATTGGCAATGATGAATATTACATTGAAATGCTTAGAAATAAATTGTATTTCGATTAATATGACCACGACAAATATTTTCAAAATATTTGTAATTTATAACATACAGAAAAACAAAAAATATCATATAGTGTTGATTTAAAGAGGGGGATGTTTTATCATACACAAACGAAGTTTGTCATGAAATAATAACTACAAATGAGAGGCCCTTATATTTCAAAATATATAGTTACAATCAAGTACATGAGGAAGAAATATAACGTCAAATTAATGATATGATCGAGAAGAAATTGTATAATTCTGGGAACAAGAAGTTCAGAATTGTTATAGATTATAGAAAACTTAATCAATCCACAGTCACAGTCAACGATAAATATCCTATTCCCAATTTAAATTCACTATTAGACAAACTTGGAACGCAAAAAATAAATTTGGCCAAAAGTCTCCATCATAGGGAGGAAGATAGGGCAAAAACTGATTTTTCAACACCCTTTGGGCATTACGAATTTATTCATGTGCCATTTAGTTTGAAAAGCGCCTCATCAACCTTCCTAAGATTAATGAAAAAGTACTCTATGGACGATACTTTGGTGTTTCGCACCTCGCACCTTAATAAAGGAAAACATAGAATACAAGTGGATAAATGTGACTTCCTAAAAAAGAACAACATTTTCGGGACATATCGTAACAACTGAAGGGGTAAAACCAAATCTCTTGAAAATTCAAATAATTCAAAGTCTTAAAATTCTAAATATTACAAAAAGATAAAATCCTTATTTAATTGAATCTTCATTATAAAAGTGAACTAAGAATTATATCAAATCTTAAAACTAATTACATAATTAAGACCCGTCAGCGGCGGACATTTCATGGTTTCATAGAATTTTAAATCAATTTGACATTATTTGCGCTCGTCTTCTAATGAGGTCCACAGTGTCTCTTCTCGTCAGTCGTATATGGCCGGCATCATTCAAAATATATTATCTATGTGATTCTTCCATGTTAGTCACCTGTCAAGATGTCAGTCCAAATATTTATTATTATTTATTATTTTGTTGTTTATCTCAATAGGTGGGCATGATTCCCTACACAATGCTTTAACCAAGCTTCCAGCTGCACTATATGCTCTTGCAAATTCCAAGAGCGGGTCTTCATCGATGCTTCGATATTCGATATTCGAGGTAAGGTTGCTGCAACATGTTGGCATATCGGAGGAATATATTAAATTTAATAAAGGACCTAAGATGCTTCCATGGTGTACACCGGCCTTAATAGCCTGGGGTTCGCTTACATAATCTCCTTCCTCCACTCTAAATTTTCGTTCTGGTAGATAACTTAGTAATAGGTTGCAAACATTTAGTGGTAAAATGCGTCTGAATTTAAGTCAAGCCTTCATGCCATACTTTATCAAACGCCTGAGAAACGTCAATAAAAAGAGCGGAGCAATACTTTTTTTCTTCAAAAGTCCTTCTTATGGCAATCACCAACGTATGAGTTTGTTCGATTGTGCTGTGCTTGTTTCTAAATCCAAATTGATGATTTGGAATACACTCGCTTTCACTCAGTAATGGATGTAGCTTTTTAACTAACGGTTTTTCAAACAACTTGGATATATTATACAGCAGGCTTATTGGCCTATATGACTCCAAACATGTGTAATCTTTTCCAGGTTTGGGGATTATAGAGATAAGAGAAATTTTCCAAATTCGTGGGTAATACACTAGTCGTAAAAAAAACATTAAATATGTAGAGAATTAATCATTTCTCCATATAGGGTAACTCCATTATCATTTTATTGCTTATTTTATTAACTCCGGGTGCCTTCTTGGGGTTTAGGTCGCTGATAATTCTTTCAGTGTCATGTATCTCAAATCTTATTGATGAGACTGTAGTAAACCCTGAGGTGGTAATTCTACAAAGCCGTGTGCAAAATTTCTAGTAAATACCTGCTTTCTACAAAAAAATTAGTCTTTTTGAGGTCATCTCTTGCCCAATTTCCATTCGACTGTCGCAGCGGAGGTATGCTTATTACGAGTCTTTTGAGGTTAGTCGCTGCGCGCCATAAAGAATAATCTAAATATGCGATTGTGTTCAGATTTTAAGGTACTTTCTTAACGGAACAGTCTTTCTCGAATCTAGCAGGTTTTTTAGCTTCTTATACACTCTTTTAACTCGTTTTTTTTCTCAGCTAGTAGCTGCTCCACACCTGCAATCAAATCGGGAATCTTTTTCCTATCAGTGGGCTAATAGGCCGGTTTACCACATGAAATAACCTTCAATCCCGATATTCCATCAAACAAAATACAACCTTTGAGGCTTAGAAGGCGCGATCCCCAGTAGTAATGTTTAGCGTTGTAATCTCCAGCTGCCAAGAATCAGGGTCCCAGGGATTAGAAAACTTGCAATACTGTTCCGCAGAAATGTAATATCTGGGTGGAAAGTACACCGCTGAAATCACCAAATTGTGTAGGAAATCCTGAATACAAATTGTAGTGGCCTAAAGATAGTCTTCACAAAATTCGTTCATTAGATAGTGTAAAATTCTCGACTTAATTAGTATCGCAGAACCTCCACATGCTCTGCTCCTCGGGACTTTAGTAACATAAAAATTTATCCGTTGCTTTTTGCTTTAAATGTGTTTCAGACTAGCATAATATCTATTTGTTACTTAAAAAATATTCCAGTTCACTCTTATGTTTGCGGATGCCGTTTGCGTTGCAAAAATAGATTTTTATGCTGTTCATGGTTTATTGACGATGGACAGCAGTATCATTTGCTGCATCCACATCATATCCTTCATCAAGTTGCTCATAGAGTTGGTAAACTTGAGCTATAGGTTGCTCCTTGCATTTGTGAAGTTGCCTTTTGTCTGTTGTAGATTCTATAGGACTAACAATAAATTCAAGAACTCTTAATTTGGGCTGCGGATTTAGAATAAGTACCGATTTAGATCCAACTGTCGCATTAGCACTATACTTGCTTGATTTTAAGATGTCAGCGTATGAAACTGGTTCCTGACAGGGGTTTTCCAGTGTTCGTTGGGTTCGGTTGAACTTTCACTACTTCAGGTTTACGGCCTCAGCTTGTTTCACAAAGATATAAATAGGGCAACCGCGATAATTTGCTGTGTGGTTACCACCGCAATTACTGTACCTCTTGACCTTTGATGGATTTCATGCCCCTGGTTCCAGCCTTTTATTATTTTATTATTCAATACTTTTTTTACTCGTAACACAGAATAGAATTTCAATAAAATTAAATTAAATTAAATTGAATAAAGAATGGAATTGTGGTAAATATTAATTAGTATATTTTTAAATTTCACACAATCTATACGGTGCTTAGTTTTTTCGAGTCTACGTCTAGAAAATTGGGCACCCACGGGATCCCAATCTTACCGAAAAGCGTTCCCGTACTCATAAATTACGCAAATGAGAGAGATTCTGAGAGAGTAATGTTAGTCTTCTTCTTGCACAAAACAGTCCGTACTTTTTCTTAGCGCTAGTTTGGGCAAGCATGAAAGTACTCACCCGCTTGTAAAACAAATAATAATAAAAACAAATTCAATTGCTCAAAAACCGTACAAAATTTCGGAAAAGGTAAGAAAGCTTTATAAGTTTTCTCACAAAATTGACAAAGAAAATATCATAGATACCCTGAGACATGGAAGTATACAATTTATACCTACATTAGTACGTATTTTTATTGATTTTAACGCGTGTTAATATTTTTAGTTTTTCACGTTGTCGTAGTTAAATATATTTTTGTGTTTATTGAGTGATTTACATTTTGCTCTCATTTAATTTTACCCAAAAAGTAAAGGAACAGGCCTATTCTCCAATGACCGACATTATTCAATGCCCGTAAACGTACTTCAATACATAGTATTCGTGAACTCTATAAATAGGTAGAATTCTTTTGAAAACATTCCTGTATAATACAATTGTAAAATATAACGTTGGTAAATCTTAAACTATTTTCGCAGCCTTATTTTGCGTACTGATTTTAACATGACATTATTTGTATTATAACCATATAAGTTAAGCACTTGTTTAATTTCCCAAAAAACAATGTTTTAGTTTTTAGTCCAGTACTATGACCGTTCTTTATTCAATTTAAAATACTGTCTTTATTCTACTCTTTATTTTTTTTATTTACGATACTTACAAAATCTATAAATTTGTTTACATCCAAATTTTATTTTTATTGCAACATATTGCTTACAAAAAGAAAATTTATAAAATTTATAAATTTGCTTACATGTAAGTTATTGATTTGGTTTCGAAATACATTCTTATAACTTCATTTTTTATGACCACAGAATTTGTAAACGGTGTTTAATGCACTATGAGTGTAATAAACTTTTAAGTGGATGGTATTTATTTTAATTTTGTCGATCTTGCGTCTTTAAGTTCGACGACTTTTAAATGGAATTAAAATTAGGTCAACATAAATTTGAGTCCTTGTATTTTTATTCACCACAGTGTTAACTTATATAACCCCTTTGTATTAGAGACTGATATATTATTAAGCTCAGTTTGTCTTTCAACTTATATAAAATATTCCTGGAGCAATCTTCTGTGAATTTTCATGAATGAACGTATGAAAAGAGTTTGTTCTAAAACAAATTATGACTGATAATAAATCATCAGAAGTAATTGCTGAAAACACAGTAGTTAATTTTGGAAAATATATAACCAAAAAATTACCCCCAATAGAGACATATTCGATATTGATATGAAAGAATTGACTGCAATAAAAATGGACTTAAAATAAAAGACTTCAGAAACTAAAAATCGTTATTTTTGAACACAAGATTTTCAGAGAGTGAAAGCATACTTGAAAAAAACAAAATTCTTCAATTCTTTTACACCAAAAGATACGAAAATCAAAACATATTTACTTAAGATTTTATGTTGATTCAAACATAGCGCAGATAAAATATTATAATAATTATTAAAATTTGAAAATGAAAACTTAAAATTTATAAAAGTTAGTCCTTTTTCAATAAAGTTGTTGAAGGAAAATTAATTTGCCAATGTTTCTTGTGCAAATGTTCCCGGAAAGCAGCATAAATGCTTTAAAAAATGTTAAGACCCCTTTATACCTTTGTGGTAAATGGAAACAAGTTAGACGACCCGAAATATCCCAATTTCCAGGGGTTTTTCCCATATTGCTGCAGACTGCTAGTCCTAGTTAACAAGTTTCACCTGAAGAAATGAACAAGTTGTTCTGTGTGCTATGCAACAAGTATGAACATTCTTCATCTCATAAAGGTGGGGACAATTACAAACAACTCGAACAAAAAACTGACACATACATACATACACTTTTCATGGCAATTTTATTTACTCTCAGAGTTTTTGCCAGAAATGTGCTGAGAGGAAGTCGCCGAAGAAATATTTTCATATTTTTGTTTTGATGTCTGACCTGGGATTTGAACCCTGGCCTTACGTCTAATACTTCATCAAACAAACCAAAAACTGATCTTAAGACAAAAAATAAAACTTATAATACGAATTTATTTACTGATCCAGAATCTGTGCAAATGTGGTAAGAGGTAAGAATATTTCAAATGTAGATATAAGTAATACAAAAAATGTAATTATATTAAATGAAAATAATCAATTGATAAACTTTCAAATATAATCTCAGAAATATCTAGAATAGATAATATCTTTTCCATGCTTGTGGGATAGTGACATCAAACAACCAAACAATTTCCAAAAAAACTTAAAATAATCCACATAAACGTAAATTCACTAACTCAAATAAATAGAAAGTAAAACCTTCGTCCAGTTAATAGTAAACATAATCTTGAAATGGTACTCCTAGGCGAGACTAAACTTACTTAACCTAATCATGAAATTGATTTCGAAAACTTCAGTTTGATCCGAATGGATAGAAAAGGTGTAACCCAAACCAGTGACACAGCAAATTAATCAAAAATGGCTTAAAATATAGTTCTTACTCAAACCACGTATTACAATCATTTAAGATTTTGGAAGCATGTTTAATTAAGATTTCTTTAGCAACAAATAAAAATTGTTCATTATATCATTATATCATTCTGGTAATGATAACGCTTCCTTAAAAAGCGAAATGAACAAATTTTTAGAAAATGAAAACAATTATTACATTTTAACTGAAAACGTTAACAGTAAGCATTCAGTATTGGATAATCTATCTACCAATCAAATATGAAGTCTACTGAAAAAATGGTTAACAGACAATAAAATACTTTTCAGATGTAAGTTTTATGCATCATATCCTCGTACACGTTCATTTTAGACGTTTGCATAGCACACTGTAAATTACATTGTTGCTGAAAATAAATCTTTAAATCATCTTAAGAACTTAGACAACGACAGTGACCATAATGCTGTATAAATCACTTCTGTGAGAAAGGAATACAATTTACTTTTTTTAAAAGATTACTCTGTATCTAAATACAATAAGATTACTAAAATTAAAAGGTTTCAAAAGAATCTACCACGAAAAATTATTCAAGGCGAACATATTTTCTAACAATTGCAACTTTACGAACGCTGAAATAGACCATAATTCCGACAGGTTTAGTAATATTATAATCAATTGAATTGATTATACAAAAAATACCTTTACAACAATAATTAACTCAACTTTTAAATATTATATAAGTAGAAAGGCTGAACAACAAAACTTTATTTCTGAAGCAAATTATAATATTGCAAAAGCTAAATTGAAAATGTTCAAGAACTTTAGTTGTGAGTTTACCATAATCATAAGCAGTCGCATTCGTGAAAAATTAATAAATATTGCTCTCACAGATTCCAAGCATATGTTTTGTCAGATAAAAACAACTTAAAAATTCACATCAGAAGTTCTTTTCAACAATGCTATAATTAACCCGCTAAATTTAGCAAAGGATGAATTTAATGATTATGTTGTAGATGATCAAGTTCAAATATTAGATACAATGGGTGCGATTTTGGAGATCTTTCACGATCAAAATCTGATTGGAATATTGTGCATATGCACATTAATGTGACTTTCAAAAGGTTTTTAGAAACCTAATTAATATTCGAAAGTAATACAGCAACTCTATTTAATTTAAATGATACATTGTTATCAGATAATTTAGACGAAACACAAACATACAATATTCAATGATTGATAAAAATAAGATAATATATATTGTTTTAGTTTGAAAAATAACAATGATACCGTCGGGAATTGATAATATATTGTTACGAAGGAGGAAACGGTGTAGCATTAACATTAAAATGTTAAACAAAAGCTACAAAAACAAAATAATGGACTTGTTTAGTTAATAAACAACTAAACAACAAACAACAACATCTCTAGGGACGAACGTAAACAAGATACAAAGACAACAAAAAAGGAAGCATGTGAGAATGTAAACATGTTTACATTAGTAGAATTCTCGTGAAGACTGGAACCTTCCCCTACGAGAACATTCATCAGACTGTTTATGTCGCTATATAATAGGCAAGGCAAAGCATGCAAACTCAGAGTAAAAGTTCAGTCTTTCTTGTGTGAAGAAAGCAATCGTGGTTTGAAGATCTCCGTTACAAAGATCGATAGAGCAATTGTGTGATAGTTGTTATTGTTTATCGCAAAGGACATAAACAAAAGGAATAACAAATAAAGAAATTGTTGTTGTTAGAACACCAGATGCACAAAATTCAATGTGTTCAATGTGTTTTTGATAGAATAATAAAATCTGGGTTTTGTTCATTGACTATAACTTCGAGCTGGTTGTAATTGTTAATTAATTTTTTGCTGTGATTGTTAGACCACTATACCCATTCTCTTCTTTTTCATATTAAGCTTACTTTTATACACTGGACATTCCCTATCACTTGTGACATGATTTTCATTAAGGCCCATATTTAGGTTTTTGTTTGCTTTAATGTAATTAACGCATTTACTTATCATTTCCTTATCGCATTCTTTTGATTTGTGGTTTCCGTGACATCTAGAACACGTCTCTTCTCTAGTGCATTCACTCGCTTTATGATTATAACCTAAACATTTAAAGCACATTATTATGTCAGTTCCATCAAAAACTCTACAGTTTTCCTATCCAATGCTTAATTTTTGTGCTGCCTTAATCACTGTGTATGTTTCGCTGTTAATTATTATTTTATCATTATAGACTATTTTATTATACTTTTTATATTCATAAGATTTTACTACTTTAATTTCGTGTTTTCTTATCGTTGTTTTCTTGTATTACTTTTTTATTTCAATGCACATCTTTGCACTATTTTCTTCAAATTTGTTATAAATGTCCTTATTTTTATTATCAAAATCATTCAACACGTTGCATAACTTTTTAACTTCAGTAACATTGTTCTCGCACATTGTGGTCGCCGTAGTCTAGTAGGTAGTGTGTTGGCTTATTAGACGAAAGGCCAGGGTTCGAATCCCCGGTCAGTCATCAAAAACGAAATATGAAAAAATATTTCTTCGGCGACTTCCTCTCAGCAGATTTTTGGCAAAAACTCTGAGAGTAAATAAAATTGCCATGAAAAGCTTCTCAAAAAAATCTGTCGTTCGGAGTTGACTTTAAACTGTAGGTCCCGCCACTCATGTATAAAATTAACACCCACAACATAAGTGGTGTGAGGAGCTAGGTCGTAATCCTGACTGAAGCATTCTAATGGCCAATTATGTATGTATGTAACATTGTTCTCGCATATTTTCTGTGCCTTGTCTATTTTCTTCATCCTTTCCTCATATCCCTTTTTAAATTGCCTGCAATAATTTTTTAATTTCATATTCATTTTGTTTCAATGATGACTCAAATTAATTTTTGTTTTCAGCCAAGCTTATTTTGCTTTTGTTCCTGTTTTGCCACGGATTGCACTGTTGCACTTATGGCATTCAGCAATTGCAGAGCCGATTTTAACTTTTGGTTTTTCTTTTTGTTCTTTTCAATTTTAAATCAAATGTTTTCACTATTATTTTTATTTCTCCGTATTTAGAAATTATTTATCTATCGATGTAAATAGTTCTTTTTCCATTTTTTAGCCGATAAATATTTTATTTTTCATAAATTCACAGAGTTTGTTATAATATGTGTTTGATTCATTGACGCACCATATAGTATAAGCATATTATATAATAAGGCAAATATACATAATAAAAATTAATAAATTTATAATAAATAATGTATTAAGATGTAGCTAATGTATGTTGTAGTTGATTTCCTAAAATATTTATAAATATAAATGATCTATATTCATGTATTGTAAATAAGAAACGAAATAAAAGTGTTTTGTAAAAACCAAATTTATATTATATTTATATAACTTGACAGCCCGATTATGAGACATTCTATATAGAAATTGTTAGTGTGAACTAGTTAACTAACTTAACTGAAGTTGCCGTAGTCTAATAGGTAGTGTATTAGTTTATTACCGTGAGGCTATGGTTCAAACCCCAGGTCAGAATAACAGAACGAATTAAAACAAATATTTCTTTAACGATTTCCTCTCAGCAGATTTCTGACAAAATACACTTGCCATGAAAAGTTTCCCAAAAATCGGTCGCCAACCAGGAGGCTATAACTATATGGCGGAATAAATAATATTAGTGTTACAACAGAAGTACAAGAACAGAACAGAACAGTAAGCAGTGCCTGGTAAGGCGGCTGCCAGATTAACCTTGTGACATAACGAAACTGATTGCATTTTTAATCTTGAGCCGGAGGTGATTATCTTTGTAAGACACTTCTGTTCCTATAAAAGTGTGCACAATTCACCATCACTGGTGAACCAGTGCTCGACTGCGGTAAGGCATTACTTTGCTTAAGGCTGTTTAGCTTTAAAGCTATCCCATATTAAATAAAAGTTCGCTTTCGCACTAAAGGCGTGCACAGTTACGACTCTTTGAACATGTTTCTGTGTGTTTGCTGAACCGAGTATGTATAGATAAATGGTTCTGTCTTGCAATTATAAGTTGGTATGGTTATATTTTGTAGCAGTTAGGGTATGAGTGGATAAAGAGAAAGCGAGAGCAACATATTTGTTTTCCTATATTTCTCACAAGTAAATACTTGTAATTGATAGTGGTCGCCAATTCACACGACTTTGTATGTTGTATTGAATACACATTTTGTTTGCAAACGCTCAGTGTTACGCTGTATTGTGTATTTCGTATTCCAAACGTCAAAAAACGATAAGAAGTAGCATACCAGTATTTATAATTTGATTTTCACGCAACAAAATGAAAAATTTTACAGAAAAAGTAAATTAATAAATTTTATGACCGCTCAGTGTTATGCTGTATTGTGTATTTCGTATTAAAACGTCAAAAAGTGTTTTCCCCTTAAAGTGTCGGCGATTTGTTGATGATGAAAGGTTCGCGACGACCTATCAGTGGCCGTTAATCCAAGGAAGATTGACGAAAGCGGTCCGGAGATATGCCGGATTTAGTAAATTGTTCACTGGACGCACGCCGTATTGTTGTTAATAATATTTACTTAAAGCACCAAAGTTTATTTATATATTTGTTTCATCATCAATATTAAAAATTGCTTACTTATACAATATTTAAAATTACAACAGTTATTTCAAAGGAGATAACATAGCCTATATAATATTCTATTCAAAACAATAAACAACTTTTTTGGTTTTTAAGAGTATAGTGTATATGGAAAAGCATAACTATACAATATCAGTTACAGTCATTCTCTCATTTATATTCATAGTAACTGTATATGTTATATCTGTTTTGACAATAACCTCATTCGCTGACTGTATTGATTCCATAGAATTCCAGAATTCAACATCTCCCCCATTTGCCGGTTCGGCCCAAAACTCGTTTTCTCTGGCCATCTAAATAACAGTATATTAAAATATGCTCCGTATTTTCGCTCTCATCTACATAGTTTGGGCATATAGCGATCTGTGCACGTAATATCTGAAGCATCCATGACCAGTTAGTAACTGAGTCGTGTAGAAGTTCAGCTCACAATGTTCGTTCTCCATAAAAATTCTAGTACAATAAATTATTTCATAATGATAAGACGTGCACCGTTTTATATGGATTTTGTGTGCTCCGCTTAAAATATTCCAACATAAATAATGCAGCGGTGCGTACAACACATGGTGGTAAACGGCACAGGTTGCAACGGGTTAGTGAAATATTTGTTTTGTGTTTACTTTTATATTAATTCTAATATTTAAATTTAAAAGAGGAAAATAGCTACCTAAAAGTCTTAAAAACTTTCTTACGCATTTGACAGACTCTTCATTAAATTTTAACTTAAGACAGAAAGATTAGCATATTACAGTTAGGCATTAAGCGCTTTAATAACCAACTAAAAATTTGTATCTATATTACAGTGATTTGTTAACAACAAACAGAAAAGAATTACTATCCGAATTAATAACTTTGTATTTTATTTAACCCTACTTTTCGCTAAATATTTTATCTTTAATTTGTTTCCCAGCTAACTCCCACTTATATATAAA
>QOCX01000867.1:35381-68823 GCA_005959815.1 Sarcophaga bullata
GCGATACTCTATTTGCAGATTTTATCACGACGATCGTATTCTTGGTTTTATTGTGAAATCATTTTTATAAAAATTTTTTAATAATAAATTTTTTAAAAGGTATATAAAATATAATTTCTTTTATTTTGTGGTGCTTTAATTTAATTCTTGCGCGCCTATCCAGTTGGTCACATTAATCGATGACAGGGCTTCCTCGGTCTGGTCCTTCCAACACAAATAAGGTTGACGACTTCCGCAAATCTCCCCATCAAACGCCCATCTCGCCGGGGCATTCCTCTCTATTCGATCGACATGGCCGAGCCAGCGCAGCCGCTGCACGTCCATGTCGTTGAGGAACTCATACAACTCACATTACACTTTTCTCTCGAATACTCTCAAGACTGCCGCATCAGTGCTTAATAGCGTCCATGCCTCTGCGCCATAAGAGTACGGGTGGATGAGCGTCTTGTAGAGTTTTAGATTTTATAGTTTTGACGTACGAGATCAAATGCTTATTGAGACAATAATAGCCCCTGTTGGTAAGAGTGATATTGCGCTTTATCTCCATACTGACATAATTTTTGGTGGCAATGGCTAAGCCAAAATAAATTCTTTGACTACATTTGGCCATAATCTGAAATCCAATACGCCTCATGTCTTAACTTGTCAACAACGTTTACTTCGTTTTACCTTCATTTACTGCCAGACCTATCTTAATAGACTCCCGCTCAATAGCGCTAAAGGCAGAAGTAACATCTCGCTTGGTGCACCTTATGATGTTAATGTCGTCAGCGTACGCAAGCAACTGGACGCTTTTTTGAAAAATAGTGTCATTGCGATGCATACTCTCCATGACGACGATGAAGAGTTCGTATGATAAGGGATCGCCTTGTCTGAAACCTCGCACGATGTCAAAAGGTTCGGAGAAGTTCATTCCTACCTTGACGGACCTGCAGGAATTGCTCACCGTCATTCTGCATAGTCTTATCAGTTTTGCCGGTATACCGAGCTCTGACATTGCGGCAAAAATACGGTCTCTTACGGTCGACAAGAATATGATGTGTGTAGACTTGTTTTTCGTGAGTCTTCACCAAGATTTGATGTACTGTGAAGATCTGATCGGTGGTGGATTTTCCAGGTCTAATAAGATTCAATCAGTTTTTTGACGAGTGTTTTTAGTCGTTCACACAATACGGCCTTAAGAACCTCATATCCGATAGGTAGGAGGCTTATAATCCTATAGTTGGCGCATATCGTAGGGTCTTCTTTTTTAGGACACTACATAGGATACTGAGGTTCGAATCGTTGGGCATACTTTCTTCTAGCCATATTTTGTACATGTGCCCTACCAACTCATTACATCCGGTCTTAAACACTACAGGCGGGGAGGCCATCAGGATCTACAGCTTTATTTTTTAAGACGTATAATCGCAACTTTGACCTCTTCATGGTTCGATTAGGTTAGGTACATTATCCCTAAAGGCGATATTGATGTCAAAATCGCTTCGTAGTTGAGTAGAGAAGTGTTTCCTTCACAACCTCAGCCCCCTGCTAATCTGTTACCAGGTTTCCATTCTCATCTTTGCAGGAAGACACTCCGGGCTTAAAACCTTCGATAAAACGCTTAATCTTCTGACAGAATTTTCGAACGTCATTCTTACATCTATACATCGCGACTTCTTCACGCACTCGCCTTTCCTGTCTCTCATCCCTTCTCCTCTCTCTATAGTTCACGACAATGGTTCGCGTAGCTTTTGAGCGCAACGTTTTCTTGTATGCGGTGTTTTCCGCTGCAGCTGCATCCCGACACTCCTCATGGTACCATTGATTTCGTTGGGGTGTGGAGAAGCTAGGCCGTAATCCTGACTGAAGGGTTGTAATGGCCAATTATGTACGTTATGTATATTTCTTTCAATAATAATTGAAGTTGTAATATTTTTATCGTAATAATCAGAACAAATATTTTTTAATATTTAAAAAAAATATTTGGTTTTCATCACGTTCAAAATAAATTTAAATCTAATTTGAATTGATATGTATTTAAATTTTTTCATGTTGATCCCGACTCTTGTTTTTTCTTAGAATTTTTTGCTAATCTTTTTCTTAAATTTTCGTACCCTTTTAAATTTTTAACACGAATATTTCTTTAAATTTTTTTAAATTAAAAGTGTGATTTTCATTCCAATATACTATAATTTATTTGTGTATGAAAACATTACCTTCAATTTTCTTCGATAAGCCATTTTATTTTGAGTTTTTATATTTTGCATTTTTTTTATGAACCTTTCTAAATTTTCAAACCATTTTTCTCGCTAAACTCACTAAAAAAAATTGTGATAAATGGCAGCATTTATGAACTAAAATAAGTTATAATTAATTATAAGATTTTGAAAGCTTTATTCAGGTCATCTTGTGAGAAGAATATTGTATTCACACTTTAGGTATCCATCGGCAGGAATTGACCTGTTTGTAGGAAGCTTTTCGTGCCAACTACGAAGGCTTGTTGAACAATGCCGAGGATACCAAAGTAACAGCCTAAGACACAAAGGCCTTAAGAGTAAGACAGTGAACACAATTGTTAGTATTATTCTTATTCACTTCCCCCCATGTGATAATCAAACCTTTTCTGGGTCTATGCATCTTCACCAACAGATTTTGAAACTTAAGGAGTCTAATCTTCATATCAGCAACATCCAAATGATGTACTATCTTTTGTAAAAAACTAAAAGTGAGTCGAGGGATATAATTCTCACTTGCCCTATGACGAATGATGGTTTCGACTTGGCTTAGCACAACCTCGTAGATCGTTGTGAGAATAAACGAGTTTTATTTAATTCTAAACTCAAAACGCTTTTTAATATCCAATGAATCTGTCCCTTCTATTAAGATTGTACAACGAACAGCTTGACCAAATACGTGATTTTTCATTAATAGTGATGAAAAAATAATAATGGTTAGCATATTTTCTAACTATTAGTTCTAACTATTTGTGTTGTACTTCGATGTAAGTCATATCCTGTTTGCAACAGCAATCAAGGGAAAGTCTATTTCATTATGAGAATAGTACCACGGTGGTATGACTGGTAATATCATACTATCTATGGTACCTACATTAATTGAATATTCTAAAGTAATTTTCTCAAAATTTTTAATAGCTATTATATAAAAGCGATAACATCTGCGTCTTACAGATATAATATTCGTTATAGCTGTAATCTTACAATGCATGGAATGCTGCTGTAAAGAAAAGATTTTCAACGTGTAATTAAGAACATATTTCCATCTCCTCAGATATAGGATGAACAAGAAGATAATGTTTGTAAGCTGTATGATGGGATTATCAGAGCTGTTAATTCATCTAGAAAATTAAATTCCAATAGTTCTCTCCTCAGGGCATTGAAATTCGCTAGTATCGTTCAATGTTTCCAATTTTCTTATGGTTTCTTGGATTTTATTAGCAATTGCTAAACTTTCCTTTCAGAGCAGTTATTATATGCATATAACAATACCTTAACATCCATATGTTTTCCACAATTTTATCTATAGCTAACAGAAAATAGTAACATTTATTACTGAGGCACCTTGTTTTTAAGATTGTAGTAACTTGATAATGAATTTCCAACCACATAAGTATACTTTCTTTCTTAAGAAAGTTATAGGTATTTATAGAAATTTATACTTATATTTATCCCAATTTACTCATTTCATATTACAGCACAGCCTTCGCTCGTAGTTTTATGAAAAACAGTTTATTTTAAATAAAATTTGAAAGTGATCACTGCTATGTAGATCACCACTAATGCTCCAATCAAATAAACACCGAATATTGGAAAATATTAGACTTAAATCCATGTTATTCAAAGTCCTATAAGCACAACTAAATTGGATGGGAAAATGTACATTATTCAAGATATTTATATTATTGTCATTAATAAATTGTTTTATAATAAATCCTCTTGTATATATTCTCAAGAACCCCAGTTGATATTATGCGAATTAAAAATTACTAAAAGCAGGAAAGCAAGTTCAAATTGAGACAATTAGTCATACTTAAAAATTCTTTCTGATTCTGCAAGGCAAATCGGACTTATAACGAATTTAATTTAAAAATAATCTTTAACAGAAACTCCTTAACACTGCAAAGTCAATGTTATGTCTTCTCCTTTAAACAAACTATTGAAATAGATACAAACACCACTGCGCAATTGAATCAGGAGATGAGTTTTTAAAGAAAGAAGTAAAATGCCTAAGCTCCTTAAGATAATTTAGTTTAAATCTAATATCTTGCCTGCAAATAGGAAAATAATTAATTCTAGGCGTAATAAGTTTGATTTCAACAAAATGATTTATTATGTTATAGTTCCATTGTAATCTTTTATAATCTTTATTCATTAACATTATAGTGACAGAAATCATATATACTACTATCTTTTCCTGGGTTATCAGTCTTTATGTAATAGTTAAGGACCGTATATAGAACGTAACAGAAAGAAAAACATGTGTAACACTGTTGCGCCAGTTACCCAAACCTTCACGTAACGTAACGAACGTTCGATTTTATCATACGAATAACAATGTAAATGCTTATCGAAATGTACTATCTTGTTCGCGAAAAGGAACGGGACGATCTCTACAAAACAGATTTCCTTAACGTTTTTACGTCACATTTGAGAATGGGTGATGGGACTATTGTATGTAGAGTTGCATTGTGCCACAAATGTCCTTTTTGGTATTTCATGCTTATTTATATAAAACTTTTGAATTTTTGAATATGTGTAATGATTTTTCTTTAATTTTTGAGTAACAAAAGAATAACTTTTTAAGAAATAATAAAAAAAAAATTTTTTTAAGAAATAAATATTTATTGTTAGGATTCTATTGTTCAAAATATGATCCGAATGTCTTCTTGGTACTTTCATATAGTATTATTAATATTTTAAATTTTTACATAAAAAATTATTTTCTTCAGTTATTATTATAATTATGTGTATAAAAATTTTAAATAAAATAAAAAAATTATATATATTTTGAATGGCAATGCGGCACAAATGTCCTTTTGGTACTTTCACATTTATACATAAATCTTTTAATCCAAAATTTTTAAAAAAACATGCAGTAATGATGTAATATAAAGACTCTTATAACGAATTATAGGAAACTTTTTTATTATTAATATTATAGCTAGAGCTATTGTATGGAAATTTAATGAAACAAAACTATAAAGTCAATAGAATAGAATGAATAGAACAATATTCGACAGTGTACTTGTATGTAAATTCCGTAAATATTGACTCAGATTAAATCAAAAATGTGAGCATTTGTACCGCAATACAACTCTTCATACAATAGCAACAACACTCATGTTCAAAAGTCACGTAAAAATGTGAAGGAATTCTACTTTTTCTGACACTTTAAATTAAAATATTAAATCAATCAATATCAATATTAAAAACCACCAAAACTGAAAATTCGAATTATAAACCGAATTTTAATTTTGCACGTATGTTATGCTTATCTGTTTGTGGAATTCTCTTTAAATACAACTTCACATATTTTAAAAACCCAAATTATAATTTATTTCATTATTTGCTTTTATAAATTAAAAAAAAATAACACTATATTACTATTATATTACGTAGGTAGTGTTTATATTTATTTTATATTAGAAAAGTATAGTTTTCCCTGTTTAACTAATTAAATATTCACAAGCGTTCGGAATGCCTTTCCGTTTGCATTTTATCTCTACTAGAGAAGATAAAAAATGTTTTAACATTCATATATAAATTCGGTTTCCGAAATACCTGACCTGTTTCTGTAAAATAACCGATTTCACTTGCTTGTATAAGTTATTTTCCATTTTTCGGTCTTTAATACATTTATTTGATCATCACTGTTAATATTGCTGATAATATTTTTACATGACTGTATATTCTCTTTCATTTATTAATGTAATTAATGTAATATTCTCTTTCATTTATTATAAATCGAAGAAGAATAAATGTAATTTTGTCATAGTTTGAATGATAATCTCACAAGTTCGAATGATAATTTCTTTTGTTCGGACGGTATTCTCTCAAGATCGAATCGATATTCTCTTGAATTGTAATAATATGAATCATTAGAATATTCTAGATTCTGCGCAGATTTCTTATTTTTTAGTAGTTATCATTATATGTAGGTTAAGTAAATTTTTTTTAGTCAGTGTTATGAGTTATTTGAAGCTATCCTCATCGGTAAGAAGTGTGAAATTAAATTGTAAATTAATTGGAACTAAAACCAATATAGATAAGAAAATAAATTTTATATTTTGAATAACAAATTAAAGAAATGGTGTTTAAATTACAATTTTTGCTTGTGTTTTGCGCAAAAAATAAAATTGAGTATTTTTATTTCTGTAATGTGAAATTGTCTGTACATAAAACTTTTAATAAATACCTATAAATAAGTATAAAATCGTTGAAAAGAATCTGAACTCGCTGTAGTGATAGTACTGAATTAACAGCTGATAACAGCTGAATTAAAGAAAATAAAAAGACGACATGTTAAATGCGATTAAAGTTGTGAAAACGAAGTTTTTAAAATTAAAATAAACTCTGTTAAAAAAAATTAAAATAAAAAGTCTTTAAAAATTTAAGAAACTTAAATCCATAACCATGTATTCTAAATCCATATCTTTATTTTTAATTTTTAGTTTTTGCAATTTTTATGACATTCAATATGAGTTTTTTGCTTTGTTTACTTAAAAACATATGTCACGTTTCTACTTTGTTCTTTGCACTTACATTTTTATGTTAAGTAAACGTTACTGTTACATTACGTTACTTTCCGTTACGGTCGACTAACTGCGCCTTTATACAGAACGTTCCGTTTTGTTAATGAGAGAGTACATTTCAGTAAGCATTTACATTACTCTCTATATGCTAAAAATGAACGTTCGTTACGTTACGTGGACGTTTGGCTTACTGCCGCATCAGTGTTTTTCTTTCTGTTAAAAAAGCTACTGATTTAATCTTAATTTTGAGAAAAGGGTTATTATCTTTTATTAAAAGTATTATTTTAATAATATAAATGCTCTATATTTAAAAAACTTTCGTTTCTGTGTGAACTTCCAGAATTAAATCATAATTGTTAATGGTTGTTAATTACAATTTAACAACCATCCAAATTATAGTAGGAAGCCTCTGTAAAATTTTCAATGGCAAACAAATTTGTTTTTTTAGAGCTGCTATTACGAAAAATGTTTAAACGCTAATAGCTATCCCTAAATAAGAGTGGTGGTGGAACATTATTTTACTCATTTATTGCATACAATATCCTTTCGCTGATGAATTGAAACAGACGAAATTCCTAAATCCAACAACGAGTTCAAGCCAGTTACAATTCTTTTATTCCTGTCAAAAGTAATGGGCAAATTATACCGAAGGTAATAATTTCTTATCTGACAGACAGCCGGAACTGTCGAAAGTCTTAGAAAGAAAGTAAATGAAAACTACATAGCGTTTTTGATTCCTTTGGGTTACACAAAAGTTTTTGATACTGTTGATCATAAAATATTATTAAAGAAACTACAAAATCTTTTTCATTTTTCAAATTCAGCTTGTAGTATATTCTTATCTTATGCAAAAATCACGAGTTTATTTAAGCGGAGACATCTCGAATCCGCTAAATGTTGCATTCACCAGGGATCAATATTTACTTACAAAAAATTTACTGCTAAACTCAGATCAGTGGACTTTACATAAATTCTTCCAAATCTAAATATTTATTACTCTCCAAAACTAAAAGAGCATTTGCTGTGCCAGATATAACTGCCAGATATAACTATTGAATCTGCATACAATCTGGATACAGTTTTTAGTGGTCGGCTTACGTGGTCTAGTTACATTAATGTCATCGTTGGTAGAGAGTAGCGCAAGAGTAGATGACAAGCGCAAACTCAACTTAGCTTGCAACAATATAAAAAGATTTGTATTTATAAAAGGACGCAATGATCATATTTGACACTTTGCACAACAGATATTTGTAATTAAATTTTATAATTTCTTGAATAAAATGCCATAAAATTGTTATCACACAACTACTGACATATTTAATAGGCAGGATTAAATTTGAAAGATCCAACCGCAGTAAAAAATTATCAAAAAAATATATATATAAACTAGTTCCCAGAGCTTAGGATTGGTTGGAGCTTTTCATTCGACGTGAATCTGACTTGTTTCAGTCAGGATTACGACCTAGTTTCTCACACCACTCATGTGTGTGTTAATATTATACATGAGTGGCGGGACCTGCAGCTTAAAGTTGACTCCAAACGACAGATTTTTAGACACTTTTCATGGCAATTTTAATTACTCTGAGAGTTTTTACCAGAAACCTAGTAAGCCAACTACCTACTAGACTACAACGACTTCATATGTTTATACATATATTTATTTCTGTGTTTATTTTTCTGATCCTTTAGAAATTTTATTACATCAACATATTATATTTTATGATTTTTATTATCCGTTTTATTTTATTAATTTATTTTACTCCCATAGCACTTTCATTTAAAGGATTAATATCTTGGTATGATATGATTAATAATAAATAAACAAGAGACAAAGTCGATTTTTAGCATGTTTTCTAGGTCTTCTTTGCATTGCGATTTAACCTTGGCGTACCGTAACTGTTGGTTACACACCTGGTAAATTCACCATCGAAGCTCAAGCTCCGCGTGCTTCTTTATGGCGCATAGGCATGGACACTATTAAGCACTAATGCAGCAGTTTTGAGAGTATTCAAAAGACAATACATAATATTTTTTGTCCAGTGCGAGTTGGTAATGATTTCCGCATCCGATCCTACAATAAGCTGTTTGCCCTTTTAAGCCACATTGGCGGTGTGAAGCGTATTTACATCCCACGGTTCTGGCTTGTCTATGTTGTTTGAATGGAAGAGAATGCTTCTGTGAGACGAATATTGACCTTGTAGACGGGTATTGACGTGGAGAAAGACCTTGTATGTGATGGAACCAAATCCAGTAAGCCTTGTCATCGATTGGTGTGACCAACTGACGAAGGCGAGCAAGAAGCAGGGGCCTGGAAGGATGTGAAGTCAAGTCGAAATCCGTTAATCGGGTTGTTAATGGTAAACTAAGTAAGGATTTTGCCAGTCACAATCCAGCCAAAAACGGTTCGTTGGGCAATCAAAGTGCTTTTGGGATCATTCCAATCTTCAGAAAGCATATATCTCCAGTATATATGAACACATTTCATATCTGTTAACGGAAGATCGAATGCATTTAAATCAACAAACTTCGTTTACGAGTAACTGAGCAGTGAACGTTTCAACAACATTCAATTTAAACTCTGAGCCAACTGTGGTCAATTTAAACTCTGAGTCAATATTTGCAAAGTTAGCTGCCCCAGCGCCATTAAGATCCACTATAGTGACACGCGGTGACGAAAAGTTTGGAAGATCTAGCTTCTATTGCAACTTTAGAAATATGAAATTAACTTGATTCGCTGGGCTTATTAGAGCTCTAGAAAAACTCATATCTTTAACGCTACATTAACTTGGATGGTTCATAACACAACACTTGATTACGAAGTGGGTTGTAGTGATTTTGAGCAGGAAACCTGGGTAATAGCGCATGATGTTTCTGTTTATGAATACGTATAGCAAACATTAAAGCTCATATTTTTTAAATTCACTTTTGCAACACTTATACCTTTTAACGTTGCTAAGCGATGGCCAACCGATATTTTCGGAAAATCACAACACAAACGAATAAGATAATTCTCGTATCAAACTGGGCACTTCCTTTGGGGCTAATTCGGTTGTACTTATTTTAAAATACGTGAAAACTGCTTGAACAAAATTGCGGCTACCGATAATGTTTGAAACCGATTCCAAAGTCTGGTATCTGGCTGTATTTTGGGAAATCTGAGAAAGGTCCCTGAGATTGTTCCCAACGTCCTTGAGTCTTAAGAACGACAAATTTGACATACAATCCTTAATTGGCAAAAACTTTTTTACAAAACTTTTTATGGACCGTCCAGATTTTTTGGAAATGAAGGGAAGATTAAAAAGAACTTTCAGTTGACAATTAACGAAAACTTGTTTATACCCATTTCGATCTACGAGGTTCTTCCAAGCCATGCCATCCATCCTTCGTTGCATTTTTAGTTTGTAAAACGTAACACATTTTTTGAATGTTACTAATATGAGTGTTAGTTCCGTAAAGTATCGAGAACATATCCCTTAATTTCCTATTCCTTACTCTTAAAACTATCAATCCATGCCATTTGAGACGCATAAAAAATATAAAATATATTTCGACAAATTATGGTCTTGGCTTCCCTCAAACGAGTCAATTCCTGCCGATGGATACCAAAAGTTTGAACGCAATGATCTCCTTTCCAAAAACGATCAAGGGTAATATCTTGTGCAGATAAGCGTTCAGCAGCCGGAGACCCTCAACTAATCCAGCCGATAACGAATTCTCTTAAAAACCAGACCGAAGAAGAGTCGCGGATACAAAAAGACAACCAGTTGCGGATATAAAAGAAACATTCATGGAAAACAGGAAAAGAAAAACAAACTAAATAAAATTAATATGCGGTCACAACAAGAGCAAGCTAGAGATGGATAAAAGAGCTGGACATTGAAGATGAATCTTAAGGACCTGGGGTAGAGACTAATAAAGAAGATCGAAGGGCACAGGGAGAAAGAGGGAAACAACGGTCCACCCAAAACAGAAGGCAGTCCAAAGTGGAGGCAAAAATAGTACACCACCTCAAAGAACAAAAATCTAGAAGGTAGAGAAAAAATCCTGATGGTCAAGCAAAGACCCCAGTGAGTGACTCGGAAAGAATTGGGTGAAAAAACTACTCAGATGTTTTAAATGCGGTAAGAATATACCGAGGCAATATTCAATAGCTAATTCGAAATTCTCAGAGCCAACTGAATTAGAAGATGCAATCTTATGTGGATGGACAGGTGCGCTGAAATTTTTAGGACATCCACATCCGTACAGGTTACACACTAGTTCACTGCAAGAATGCACCAACAGACAACAATGCAGATCATGACTCTATTGAATGCCCAAAATGAGTGGACTTCACACATCACTCATACATAGGAACTGCCACAAAAAAGTCAAAAAAACTAGAGAATGTCCATAATTTAGTGTTCTTCCACCACTACTGTGGAGCCTGGTAGTGGATGAACTCCTGACAAAACTATCTTGGACAGGCAAATGATATAGTCTTGATAGTAAGAGTCTTTTTCCATAATGAAGGCTTACAGGAAATTCCTGGTTATGCAACCCAGAAATTACGCACTGGAAGTATATTGTTGCTCGGGTAAAGACAAAATTAAGTAAACAAGATAAGCAAACAACTACAAGATAGGAAACGAATAACAAAAATATAATAAGCCGCCTTTGTATGTTCAAAGTAAACGAGTCAGAAAAAGTTGAGTCAGTCTTGTGTGAAGATGCGGTGCGTCTGAAGAAAGTAATCGTGGTTTGAAGATTTCCGTTACAAAGATCTGTCGAACAATTGTCTAGTAATTGTTATTGTTTATGCGAAGGGTGTAAACAGAGGAATAACAAACAAAGCAATTGTTGTTGTTAGATCAAGTTGTGAACAGTGGCACACAAAATCGTGCGTACAATAGAGAATTTTAATTAAAACTAAACACAAACTTATTTTTATTTTATTTGTAATCTACGAGCTCATTTTTTGAATGTTTTTTAAAAGGTAAAAACTAAACGTGTGCACAAGACGCTTAAAAGTGTACAGTATTGCATTTTGCTCATGAGCGAATATTGATTGTAGTAGCAAATACAAATAAGAGTGAAGCAAAGATAGTGTGCAAAAAAACTAGTGCACACAAAAACCATTGTACAACAGTTTAAAAGACAGTTGTGTGAAGTGTACAACAAAAATATAGTCATCTTCATAGTGTCACAACGTGCATTTTTTTCTTACAGTAAATTGAAAAGAAAAAATGAACAAGAAAGTACCGAATGTTTTGCACTCGGAAGCCGAACATCTTTTAAGCGTAAACCTTTTGATGAATTTTATTTAAGAAATTGAAATTAATTGATTTTAGACAACAGGTTAGTCAATAGGTTGATGGCATTGTAAACGAAAAGTAAGCTTGTGTGCGGTATAGCTCGAAAATTCAAAGCCATCATGGTGGGATCCTTTTAGATTCCTGTGGGTGGGCCGTAGAGTTTCAATGACATCTGCAAGCTCTCCTCAGGTATGTTGTGTAACTCCTGTAAGTATCTCTTCTCCATTTCGTTTCAGTGGCTATTCGGTTCACTTTCGTGTTCTTCAGCATTTTTTTGCGCGTAAGGCCCAGATATTCAGTAAGAACCACCCCATCAGGCGAGTCACAGCCCGGCAAAACGCTAGCATACCAGCTCCGCCGATTATCTGGTCACACTGCCTTCAGCTGTTTAATTCTCCAAACAGCTTTAGCATAATTTTCATAAACGCAGCGTATTATTACACAATAACACAGATTTTTTGCGTTTAATTTACGTTTTATTTCGTTGTCCATTTTTATTATTTTTGTACTACAAATAATTACATTGGTGTTGTTTTTATTAACGTTTAATTTTGGGCATGAAATTTTGTTTTTCGTTCGTGGTATTTCTGATAAATTTGTCGGCTTGTGAGTATTTTTTGCTCTACTCTCATCAGATCTAAAATTAATCCAAATGGAATTGCTAGTTGTTCGTAAAAAATATTTTCTCTTACTGTTTTCCTGACAAATATTTTGTTTAAACAACATGCGTGAATCCAGTTTTATCTCTTATTCGAAATCGAGTCTCTCTGCAATATTTGTAGCATAAAGACGTGTAAAATATCAGCTAACTTCTGAAATTCTTATTGCATACTAAATTATAATAAAAAACAAAAATTTAAAAAGGATCATGAGTTCAAAACGCAAAAGATTCTGGGGAAATAACCCTAAATACAAGAAACAAAAGTCTGCCATACCAAGCAGTAGTAATAGATATCATTTTCACAGACGTAATGCAACTATTAGGAATAAACTGTAAGTACAAATGGTTATCTGTTGGGACAAAGGTGATAACAAACTCTCTAGTGGAATACGAAGAAGCTATTAAAAAATCAAAATTATATGAGGTGAAATTCTTTACATATCCTGTTAGACACTTAGAAATTTTAATTAGTTTTAGTTGGTCTACTAATTAAAATTGATTTAAAGAAAATTAAAGAGGGGTTCAAATAAGCTTTCAATATAGATGCTGTTTAAATTAAAGAAATTCCAACATCTCGGTCTAGTGTGGATGATGCTTTATACTATGTAGAATTTGATAGAAGTCAAGTTACAAAAAGTGAAGTCCGAAAAATTAGGTACTTCTATAATGTAGTAGTTCATTGGCTCAAGCTTTTGAAACGTGCTAAAGGTCCCACTCAATGTACAAAATGTGCATTGTATGGCCATGGATCATCAAACTGCCATCGCGTAACTGCCTGTTTAGGATGTGGAGGTCCTCACGATTTCTCAATCTGCCAATTGAACAAAGTTCCTGACGGAGTTCCAGTGGTATACAAATACTATAATTGTATAAAGAGGAGCCTACAAAATGTAAATCACCGTACGGAAGATTATAAATGTCCATCCAGAAAAGAATATTTACTTGTCCGACGTAAAGTAACACAGAAACAACCTCCGAGCAGGGTCTGAAAAAAGTTCTCAAATGTTTTAAACACGACTGATGATGACAGTTCTAATCATGGCTCTAAAGATCCTCCACTGTGTATTAATAGCTATCAAAAACCCATTCCACATCAACGTATATCCAAAATTTCAATGTCTGCAATAGAAAATATTTCCATCATAATATTCATAAACAATAGACCAGTAAGATTTACTTATGCGTACTGTCCAAAATATACCGCACATATGAATGATATAAACAAACTAACAGCTGGTTCATCAGCCTATTTTATATTTGGAGACCTCAATGCCCGCCACACTAGTTGGAATTGTATACAAAATAACATTGCTGGGATAGATTTATTTAATCATCAACTCAACTCTAACTATTATATTTATTCCACAATTTCTCCTATTCGCTGTAGTCAAAACGTAATTCCAACACAACCATCTATCGTAGATATTATTCTTTCCAATTCCTCGTTGCAAATATCCCCGCTTAAAGCGCACCCGGGAACACTTAACTCTGACCACCTGCCCATATCGTGCAGGATTCACGGTTCAACGTTGGGACATATTCAACAAATTCCTTTGTACAAGCTTGCCAATTGGAAATCTGTAGAGAAATGGGTCGATAGTAAGCTAAAAGAAAACAATATTGACTGGGCACTTATAAATAGATTGAATGTAGAAGAATAGTTAAGCGAGATCACTCACATAGCACAAGAAGCAGCAAAACAAATTCCCTTTGGAGAACATAAAATCTGGCAGAAAAAACTTTCCGCAGGTAGTTTACTCTTAATTGGCCAGAGAAACAGAATTCGGAGAAAAGTACAAAGAAGTGTTAATCTATCAGAAAGAAATTTAAACATTTGCATTTTAAAACAGTTGAGTTCTATTATAGACAAACACGTGTTAAAAGATAGAAATTGCAGCTGGTCAAAGTTCATCAAAAAGTTGCCACCGTGTAGCAAAAAAATTTGGAAACTTGCAAAAGCAATTAGAGGAAAGAAAAAGTTAAAACTGAAAGTATAAATGTAGATGGCGCTGAAGTGTACGATAGTACGTACTGAAAAAGAAAACGTAATTGCAAATGTTTTCGAAAAGTCCCATAAAGCAACAATTAACATGATTTCAAAGCAGAATCTAAAGTGGTGGCTCATATGCAATGGCTGAACTCCCAAATTATACCTAACAATATAAATTTAACTACAAAGGAAGAGGTTAAAATGATCACAAAAAAGTCGAAAACTGTAAAGCTCCTGGTATTGATGGTATAAAATCAATTCTATTAAAAAATATGCCTGACACTTTCTTCACTGCTATTACAAACATCTTTAACTGGTGCGGTTATTTCCCTAATAGTTTTAAAAGAGCAAAGGTTATTCCAATCCTAAAACCAAGAAAAGATGGGAAATCACCAAAAAGTTATAGAAAAAATTGTACTGCTACGAGTGTTGGATTTTTCAGAAGAGAATAATGAACAATTTGGTTTTAGAAAGGAACATGCAACAGTTCATCAAGTCAAAGGAATAATAAATTTCATACAGAACAATAAACGCACTAGACGAAGCACCGGAATTGTATTCTTACACATTGAAAAAGCATTTGACGCTATATGGCACAACGGTCTTATATATAAACTTAACCTAATTATATGCAAAAAATCATTAACAGCTTTCTGAGCAATAGGACCTTTATTGTAACCATCGACGGAAGTAATTCCACAGAAATAAATATTCCAGCTGAAGTTCCACAAGGCTCTGTGCTTTCACCCATTTTGTATTCCCTATATACATCCGATTTTAAAGTTTAAAAATACCAAAACACAGTTCTATATGCTGATGATACAGATATTATAGAAAGCGGAAAAATTACTAATGCTGTAATAAAAAATATGAGAAAAGCTCTAGAGCAAGCCGATAAATATCCCTCCCAATGGAAGATAAAGAGTAATGAAGCAAAAACTCAAGCCATAATCTTTCCGTTTAATAAATCCCCTAAAAGAATTCCAAGCATTCCACTATGTTTTCAGGGAACTGAACTTTCCATATAAGACGAAGTGAAATATCTGGGTAGAACTTTAGATAAAAAACTAACATTTAAAAACCATGTGTTGAAAACTTACGAAAAGGCTATTAAATGCGGGTGTACACTCTATCCCCTTTTGAACCGCAGATCATCGCTCAACATTAGAAATAGTTGCTATTATATAAAATGTGCATTCGACCAATAATGACTTATGGATCTCAAGTCTGGTACACTCAAGTCGCTAAGACTTATCGAAGAAAGATTATCCAAAATAAGAACCTTAAAATCATATACAATTTACCAAGGCGTTACTCAACATTTCGACTACATAAACATTACAAAGAATACACCATCAACGAAGTCATCAATAAATTAACAAGAAGCTTTGCGGATCGAAACAGATCATCTAACTATAATTTAATAAGAAATTTGTAAGTGTATATATTTTCTTAACCTTCTTCCATAAAGGTGAAAGAAGTTTATAGCACGGAAATTTCCTTAAAATTCGATAGGTTTTTACTGTCTTACTATAAATGTTAACATATAATAGGTAAGCACCATTTATGGTACAAAAATAAGATTTCAATTGCTGCAATACATTATGTAAAAACTCAATATATGTAAATAATAAAATTGTAATTTTTAAGTTATCACATTTATAGTACAATAAATAAATAAATAAATACTTGAAGAATAAAGTAAAACTACATAGAAATTATTTGATTACACAGACATTATTGGACCGACTTTCAAATTAAAATTTTTTACAGGAGATAGACAGACCTTTAAAGTGATATACATATTCATAATCGGCAAACATTTGCGAGCAAACATTTGCGATTATGAATCGCTTGATTTAATTTTTCAATCAATACTTATAAAAAATACTTAAAAAAATAAAAATACTTCAATACTTATAAAAAATGTGACACGACTTTGATTTGCTCTCGAGATTTTGCATGGCAAATCTTGTTGGTTCAATATCAGTTAGCGCGGGAACCACAAATGAAAGTCAGTTTTGCCATCAGTGTAAACAAGGTCTAAATATTTATTTACATCCCCATTTTCATGCGTCCAATTAGGAATAATTTACTCGCAATATGGTAACATTGTACCACATAAACAAACGAATTTGCTTTGCCGACACTCATTTAAGAGTTTCGGTTTGAAATGTAATAACAATTACATTGTGATTGTCTGACCATGTGCACAAATCAATAACAACTTCTATTTTTATATAGTAGAATTCGCGTTATTTGGCTAAGAAATGTGATTGATAGTTATTCAAAAACTTGTTTCATTTGATTAAAAACTTGTGTGCCTTTTATATTTTTACACAAATATTTGTATATAGAAAAGTATCTTAGGGCAAAGTGCATTTTTCAATATTAAGGAACTACTTTTTGGCTTTGTGCGTGGTCTTTTCAATGCTTTGTTATTAATATATATATACAGCAAAATGACATGACAAATTTTACTGATATGTTGTAAATGTGAGTGTGTCTTTTAATAAAAAAAACAAATGTTAATTAAAGAGTAATTTCACATGTGCTATATATAATTCACTGCACGTATTTATTTATATTGTTATTGTTAGTCCACTTGGGCAATCAGTCTGTCGCTCTCTGTCACTAACTTATTATCTATACTGATATAATTGCTGCTGTCACGGTATATGTTACGTATTTTTGTACTCCTATATACATTTGTTTAGATTATATAGAATTATAAATAATTAAAACAGAGTTTTATCAAGCTTTTCAAAACTCCCTTCAAATCAGCAAAAGCTAAAACTATTAATACTCACGTTCTTCAGTCGTAAATTAATAAATATCCATGTCATATTAAAATTTAGAGTTATTTTCTTAATAGTGCACTGAAAGTTCAAAACATTTTTCTAAAACACGAAGTTGAATGTGAGTTTAGAACAATTAGAACAAATCCTAAAGCTAGTTTTTCAGTGTCTGAAAAAAGGAAATAAAAAAAGTTTGGTTTTTAAAAAGTATGATATTAATACTTAGTATAGCTGACTCAGTCAGTTAAATCACGAATTTGAAACATTAGTAGAGAAAAGCTTTAAATATTGAATCCAAATATCTGACCTTTTCTTAACAGTTGCTTTTACTTATGTTAATAATTCTTGTATATCAAACTGAACTTTCATTGCTTAAAAATATATTTTAATCATTTAAGTTGAATTTGTTCTTGAGTTTTTATATTTCCACGATTAAATTCTTAATTTTATCAAAATTTCAAAGGACAATAAATGTATGTATGTACATATATACAAATATTATTAGAAATCGTGATCGTGAAATAGTATAGGGAAATTCTTTACAGATATTGGAGCATTAAAAAGTAATGTGAAGATATATAAAAAAAGAATTATAACTTATTTCAATAATTTAGCGTCAGGGCGCAAACAGTATCGCGGTGGCATAACACATATAATTTTTTTCTACTTTTGAAGAATAGTTAAAAATTTAAGTTACATTCACAAAAAAAATGCTAACATAGCATCTGTTATTAAATATTGTAAACTTGTAGTAACAAATAACTAGCATTCTTATTCTTAAGTTTAATTTTTTAAGAATCCATCAATATTTCCTTCAATTGATACAAGATTGGCAACGGACATGAATCTACCAGCAAACCAAACCATTCTGATTGAAATTGCTTAAAATCTATTTTTTATAGGGTTTTTCCTACACAGTTATTATTTTAGAGGAAGTAACTTCGTTAGAGTTGTACCCTTTGGTAAATATACATACAATAACTTTTCTTGTATACATACACTTTTTGCTATATTTTTGATTCTTTATTACTTGGATCATATTTTGCTGATTATTTAATGTTTACCATATAGTTTCAACACTTTCTTCTCATAGTTAATATTCTACTACGATTTCCAATGAAACAACAAGAAAGTTTTATGTGTAGACTTTCACTGACTAAAATTTGAGTTATAATTACACGGTGCGTCAAAATAAAAAATGAAATACACCCAGCTTATAACATAGTGTTGGTTGTGAGTTTTGATGAGTAGAACTCAAAAGTATTGTTTTTTATTTCCGGAAACAAAAACAAAAACGGTTTTTTTTTACTTTACGCACAAATTTATGGATTACTAACACATTTTTGACTCGATTACCAAAATTTAAATTTTGTTGGAAAGGGGAGAGATGAACCTTTAAAACGGTATACATATATCTATTATTCGCTTTTTCCACATTTTTTCGAGTTTGTTCACTCAAAGCAGCAAACTTTAATAAAAAAATATAAGATAAGTGATAATATTCTTAGAGTATCAGTGAATCATGATTTGATAAAATTGGATACAAATTACCGTAGTTATGGTTTATAGAAACTTAACAGACATGTCATATTTTTTGTATGTGTTTATTTATAAAATTATATTTTATTTCTAAAATCGTCAGTTTCGGGTTTAAGTGACCAGCAGTAATCGGCTAGCATTTGTGTTTTCTTTTTCCCATGAAAACGTTTCTCAATTGAAGCCATCTCCTGATGGAATTTTTCACCCTGTTAATCACTTAATTTCCCTAGGTTTTCTGGACAAAAGTCCAAATGCGAATTTTGAATTTTGATTGACATTCCACACTAAATTTTTTCGTACGCTCTCAAATATTGCTTAACTATTTCAACATAGTTCTCACTTCTGTTGTTACCAGCGTTGCTATTTGCCAGGTTTTCCCTTTTTTTCAAGTTTTTTGAAAGGCGAAAAAGTTTTCAGTAAATCTGTTTTATAACAAAACAAGTATTTCCAACAAAATTCAGTTTTAATTTTTTTTTTCAATAAATTCATTAATAATAACACGCAATATGTACGTTTTTTAATAAAATATTGTGTATTGTATTAGTTCCGGGCAAAAGTAGCAAAGAAGCAGCAACAGAGGGCACCGGGCTCCAGTTTTTCCTTTAAAAAATTTGTTTCTTTTGTAGAAAACCAGTTTTTGTTGGTAAAAAAGTTTTTTTTCCCAGGAATAAAAAGTTTATCAAAAAAATTAGTGGCAATGCTGGTTGTTACCGCATAGAGAAATGAAGCTTAAACATGCCGTTGCTTCCACCTTGTTTAATTTATCAGTGAATGTTTTATCACGCATATATTTTTTAATTTGTGGTTCAACAAATAACCCTGCCAATCAAAGAAATACAATAATACTTTACCAAGCTTCTTTGAACTTTGATGTTAAATTTAGGTGGATACCTTCTTTGATTTTGACGTCGCTCAGTTTGGGGAAAGTCATTTTTAAATGTGCGAAAGCTTCTCCGTCTTTGTCCAGCCTTTTCACAAACTGCTTCATATAACCTAATTTCAGGTGCAGAGGTGGTAAGATGATTTTTTAGCATCTACGAGTGGAGTATTTACTACGTTGCAATTCCACATTTGAAATGATTTCCGTGACTTCCACTCACTTTGATCGTAACTGTTACTGCTACGACTGTCCCATTCACATAGATAACAAGGATATTTGGTCTAACCTCCTTGCATCCCAAAAAGAATAGTTAGGACTTTTAGATCTGCCATTGATGTTTTGGGTAATCAATTATTTTGAGAATCTTCGACAAAGTTTCGTACGTCTCTTTCATATCTGTAGCGTATGCTAAAGGTATTGATGGCAACTAACAAACCCAATCATCAAATATAGTGTGACTTATACCAGAATTGCAATTAATAAAATACTTTCTTTTGCATGATCCATCGATGAATAATCGCCAATTGCCATTGAAAGCAATGAAATAATTTGTTTACATCAGTGCAATATGTGAGGTTTTCGTTATCAACTTTTAAATTTTGTTTAAAAATAGCTCTTTCTTCATTCTTTCTTAACGATGTTATTTTGAAATCATTTTCTACATGATTCCACTGTCAAAATTTCTGCTTGCCTCAACGATAGCCCCATATCGCGCACAAGGTCACGAAAATCTAAGTTCGAAAATGGTATGAAAATTTCGTCATTAATAGGAAAACAATCATCTCTTTCTTTGACCGCAGCTTCATCATTCACCTCAGCTTCATCGTCCTTAACATCGTCCTTGGTTTGACAGAAGTAGCAATCGTTCGGTTTGTGAAATAGTTGGTGATGCCAAATCATTGGAGTCCCAAAAGGTAAACAGTTTTGATTATAGGGATTCTATTTCCACTTTTTGAGTGATATCGCTCACGTAGAACAAATACATTCTGCTTCATACCAAATACTTTCGTTATAAAAGCGGTCAAAATAATGGTTATAAGCTTCAATTACTGCATTATTTATTTTTAATACGCGACGATGTTTCTTGTCTCCAAAAAACCCACAAACATAACAAAAATTATTGCGTTTGTCACACAATTTAAAAATTTTTTTAAAACCAATCCAAACAACAGTGCTACAAATTGACTTCTAATATTATTTCTACGACTGTTCCAGAAAACCTGGATACTTTATATGATGAACTGGAAGAAAATTTTCATCCCGAAATGAAGCCAATTCAAAAATCCTTCCCTGACCAAACAAAAACGTAAATGTAAGCTAACTAGTAACGATTATTATCTTAAGCGACGACGATCCAGCAAACATTTCTCATACCTTAAAAATAAAATATCATTTAATAAATAAACACATACAAAAAATATGACACGTCTTTTAAGTTTCTATAAGCCATAACTACAGTAATTTTTATCCAATTTTATCAAATGATGACTCAATCTCTTCACAAGAGAACATACTTTAAGAATATTATCACTTATCTTATATTCTTTTATTAAAGTTTGATGCTATGAATGAACAAACTCGAGAAAATATGAAAAAAAGTGCATTTGCCAAGTATACCTCATCAAATCTCATACTATATTAAATCGAATAATAGATATATATATATAACGTTTTAAAGGTCCATCTCTACCCTTTCTAACAAAATTTAAATTTTCGTAATCGAGTCAGAAATGTGTGAGTAATCCATAAATTTGTGCGTAAAGTAAAAAAAAAGCTTTTGTCAAATAAAAAAAGTTTGCAGGTTTCGGGAAATAAAAAAAAATATTTTTGAGTTCTACTCATCAAAACTCACAACCTAAACTATGTTATAAGCATGGTGTATTTTGACTTTATTGATGGCCGATTCATTTAAATGGTTTCCTCATGTTTATTCAGCAATGAAAGACGACGTGCCTGATGTTTTCATTCTTTGACATTTCACTGTAGGTTATGCAAAGTCGTTTTCTCCTTTAAAAATTTATAAGTGAATGACCAGTGATGACACTAACTAACTATAATGCTAAAAGATCACGTCATTGCTTAGCAAGGAGAGCATTTGGGGGATTTGTCCTTAGTGCCACAGTGACAGGAAGCCAAACCATTTTAGTACTATTTTAAGATATTTTTAAACATACTTTGTCCACATATATGTGTATTTAAATTAGCACATTGCGTTCGGGTCACGAGGTAGCCGTTTTTAGCAAATCGAAAGATTAGACCGTATTGCGAGTTAGTTAGTTTAAATTTTTTTATGCAAGCGCCATCTTCATCAAATACCATATTTTTGTTACGTTATTAAGTTAACGCAGCCTCATGCTTTCCTAGGACAAACGATTAGCGAAATAATTGAATTTCGGCCAATGTATGGTAGATCTGTGGCGATCTTCGTAAGCGCCGTATTTTAAAAACGGTTTTATTATAGTACATTAGGGAATTTCAAACTTTGTATTTTAATTTGGGAGTCTTCGCGATTTGGCCACGTGCTGATCGCGCCGAGAGCGATACGAAATGCGTTAAATTCATTTATGACTTCCAGCAAAATCTTTATATGAAACTTATATATTTTTAAAATTTAATTTTATTCTTTCATTTTTTTTATCATAAAAATTTGTAGTAACAAATAAAGCTTCAAACAGGATCGATAAATTTCCTTAAAGTTGTAAAAAGTGATTTAAAATTAAAAAGTGATTTAAAATCAAAAGTGATTAAAAATTAAAAAGATTAGTAATATTAGATAACCCTTTTGCAACTACAAAAACGTACGTATTTTGACATTGCAAACAAGGATCGTTCGTTTTTTCTTTTAAAGTTTTTTATATTTTTATCAAAATAATTAACAGTACGTATAAGCGAAGTAACAGAGTATGAATGTAAGATTTTTTAAGATGAATTCGCTATATTCTGAATTAAACACATATGATCTCCGATCGATGTTACTGTAATTTAATGAAATGGGCACATATGTGAAAATCAAAATAGAAGTATGTATTTGAAGTTATGACTGCGGATTGAAGCTATTCGCCGTGCCGTATTTTATGACAACGCCTTCTCCAAAAGTTGATGTTCTGTTATTAAATACGGCTAATTAGCACTCGAACCAATTTCATTATTTTCTTGTGTTATTTTTTCTATTAAGGCTTAAAGAAATTAATATAAAATTATAACATATGTAAAAAATAATAATAAAATAAAACTCGTGAATTTTATATGAAATTGAAAGCATTATACATGCAATTAAAATTTATTCAAATCAATAGATGTCTGTTTTTTTTAAAGTCTAACACAATTGTTCTAGAATACCAAAAAGATAGTTACAGGGAAATGTGACAAATTGGAGTTAATTTTTTTAATTGATGACCGGAGTAAACCCTAATTTTTTTAATGTTATTAAGTTCGTTGATTCGATTCATAAAAGAGACTGGTCAATTATACTACACTGACCATAAGGTCTAATCTGCTCAAATCAATAACAGTTTCTTTTTTTCACTTTTTGTATTAGGAACTAAAATACAAAATCACTCGAAATTGAAAATTGGTGTCCCTAAAACTTACTATCCTTCGAAAACTCGGGTTTTCGTACATTTTATGTTTTTCAGAAATGTTACTTTAATTGTTACGTACAACTTTTTAGGCCAATAGAATAATCCAGAATAAATTTTCGTATTTATCGGTCTTGGCCATTTTTCAAACCATTTTGAAAAAATTTGACGGTGTAAATATTTGGTTTACTTCATTTTACTTGCTTGCAACAGTGCTTTTATCAACATATGTAGTTTTTAACGAAAATCATTCAAAATATCCCTATGAATGTTACACAAGTAAACTTTATTGTTTGTACATTTCTAACAAAAATTTAAACAACTAAATTTCGACAACTAATCATTTATAGAATTTTTTTTATTCATTTACAACCTCCAAGTTTATACTAAAAACATATATTTGTTTTAGTTTTGACTAGGTTTTTTCACGTTCTAATTCAAATGTGGGAACATTACAAAATTCTGAAATTGTCTTTTTTGACTATGAAATCAGAACAGGAGGACTTAGCTCTACCTCATAGAAGCCTTCAGCTAACTGTCGAAAACTTAGGACCTTCGGTTTTAAATGGCTTTTGAAGAGAATTATATCCAAAAACATTAGGTATTCACTTGCTCCTTCCTGATGGAACACACACAACATTATTGGTTTATCAACCCTTTAGTCAAGATTACAGCCTTGTTTCGAACACCAAACACGCCTATGTTAATTTTTTATGGCAATTAGTTACTTTTTTGAAGCTAGAGCTGATTGTTGAACTCTCATGTCCTACTCCGTTAAGTTATCATGTCCTTTTTTATAAACAACCAACAATCAGAGGATGGGACTGCTCATAAATTCCATAATATTGGAACTAGAGATGTGGAAGCAAGAAATGAGTGGACATTTTAGCAATTTGAAGATGAAAATATGAATTCATACTAAATCAATTTCACATAAAAAATAATGTATGTGTCACATTTGTAATCGCTGATACTGCAAGTAGAAAGTGCGTAAATCATATTTATGTTTTTATAGAGAGAATGTTAATTTTTCTCTAAATACTAAAATCAAATGAAGACGCCGTGGTCTAGTAGGTAGGTCGGTAGGCTTATTAGACATGAGGCCTCGGTTCAAATCCCCGGTCAGACATCTAAACGAAAATATGAAAAAAAACTCTGAAATTGCCATGAAAAGTTTCTCAAAAATCTGTCGTTCGGAGTCGACTTTAAACTGTAGGTGCCGCCACTCATGTATAAAAATTAATACAACCAACATAAGTGGTGTGAGGAACTAGGTCATAATTCTGACTAAAGGGTTGTAATGACCAATTACGTACATACTAAAATCAAATTGTAGTTTATGAACTTTTAAGCATCCACAATTACAAACAAACTTACAATGTGTCATAGCTAAGTTAATGTTTTTGAATAAAAATTCTTATTAAAGATCAGTTACACTAAAAGTGTTTGATTACTACTGTTTAGAGTATATAAAAATGAGATTTTTTAATATGTAAATATTAATTTTTGTCTGCTTAAATTATAAGCAAGTTCTTTTGCAGAACCATTTTATTTAAATAAAAAGCTTATAACATATACAAATTTGTTTTCTATTTTATAATAATAAGTTAAAATTTTCAAGATCTAATAACTTCGTTTTATGGATTTTTTGTTTGTGTATACGAGTATATTTTATTCTTGTCGTGAAGAGCACGTGGTACTGTGATCTTGTACTCCCCTCAAACAGTATAGTTTATCCATACAATGTCCCTCCGAAGCCTCTTTCCTGACAAACTTCAGGATTCTGCATGAGTTTACAACTTCAGGTTGTTACTGAGGTTTGATGCATAACTTAAATCTATTCCTTTTGTAATTTCTCTGAGAAGAGTCCTTGCCTTTCTATCTTCCCTTTTGTTGAGTTTTCCTTTCAAATACTTGCCCCCTCTCAACAGAAATGTTCTGGCTCCATCATTGGCGTGGAAGTTCCCGTCTTTACAATTGCGGTAAATTGCCAGATGACCTGGGAGCCAACAGAGCGTAACCCTTTTTTTTTTCATACCCAGCTGATTCAGTTTCTTCAGACGGTCCCATACTATACTCTGTATAACATCATGGGAGCCTAGTGATTGGATGGCGGCCTGACTGTTGAATTGTGTTGCTATGTAATCTAAAGTGGTTTAAAGTCACTAGAAAATTTAATTCACTAGCAGTTTTTTGTTACTGTAATTTTTCATTGGTTTCTTTAAGTTTCCGCAGAGTTTTCAAAACCCATTAGTTCTGAACAATGACATTCAAATAAAAATAAGCAATGATGTGATTGAATTTATAAATACATGCAAAAACCTATGTCTATAAATCTATGGACTCTAGATTCAACCCCTTCTGTTATAAGAACACTTCCTGCGAAAACATATCTGCTACCTGCCGTTCTATATGGATGTGAGATATACGCCAACTGTGCCAGCAGCAACTTCATAAAACTCAAAGTTGCTTACAATACATAGCTAGATACATTAAAAATGGATGCCTGTGAAAATCAATTTCCTGCTTTTCTTATCAAACCTGTCACGACCTTCGAAAATTTTCTAAAATTAGATCATTATTTTTTCTATGATATTTTAATTACCTGGCGACCAAACTATCTAAGTACTAGGATTAGGAAAGTCAACTAAAAGAAGAACATTTATTCGAATAAAACACAATATAGCCCCGCGCCAGTTCAGGGACTGCATTCACCTGTGTCGCTACTTGTTTTTCTAACCAACTACCGAATCATGCCCAACAAATAAGCAGCGCACATTATTAAAAAACTTTATCCATCCATAATATAGCGTTTTTATGTTTTAATGACTTTTTCTTTTACGTATGTAATTTGAATATCTGAAAACAACTTTTATACTTTGTGTTATTTCTATTTAAGTCCGTCCTTGCTTTATTGTTTTTGATTATATTATTATCAATTGTTATTTGTAATTGTACTGTAAAAATTAAGTTTATATGTTCTAATTAAACTTATTGGCAATTTAATTTCTAAGATCATTAAATAAATAAATAAAATATAATATAGTATAAATTAACGTATATCCACTAGAGCATTTTCACATGTCTGCTTGTTCATAACATGACATTTAGATATGAGCCCATTGTCCGCTCATACAACGGGCTTTGGAGAAACCGAAGTAAAACTTTTTTGTATTCTTTGAATACAACGGACTAGTGCTCTGGAGCATTGTTTTGAACTGATTTAAAGTTATCTCACAAACCCAATTTATGAGGAAACTGAACTGAAATCTCCCATAAAAGGACGTCGATCGGTTTGCTATTGAACCCCTATATGTTTAAGATAACAACTATTGATGGAATTCTAATGTTTTCACTTTTATTGTATATGTACATTTTTTCATGTACGTAAATAATAAAATTAAGCTGAACATGGCACTTTCTCAACAGTTGAGTATGCCAAGAGCTTTAAAAACTATGCCATCTTTGTTGATAATGATGGCAGGCAAAAACGGGAATTTCCTAACTACTTATTTATGCTTTACATACATACGTAATTACATACAGTAAAAAAAACATGAAGTCAGCTACTCAAAAAAGAAAGGAAAAAAACTGCCAACTAAAGTTAAAAAGAAAATGTTCGTATTATGATTATATTTTAATTTTTTTTTAGATTTTTATCCGGCTATGGAATAGTTCAGAAAAAATTATTAGATGTTTTACAGAAAAATACGCGTCCGGCTAGAGATAGTACGTCCTACGGACTTTATTTATTACAAAAATTGCCAACAGTATGGGACCAGGAAATTCGTTCGTTATTGAGGAGTGCTTGCTAATGGAAGGTGTTCCTCAGGGGAGATTTTACTGTATATCAAAATCTTTGAACAATCTGTTTTGTTCATATTTCCTGCAATAAATACAAGGTTGTCTCTCCCGATCGCACTTATTTGGCCCAAAAAATTACATTTCCGCCTCCATGCTTACGTTATTTTAATGTTTATCCCGTATTCCTCTCAACGGACTTTCGACCATCACTATCGAATATGTGAATATATATTTTATAATCTTATCAGTGCGATGTTAACGTGTGAGATTGAAGCAAATAACGCAATGTTGTATGATATTCCCAAAATTTAATGTCCTAGAAAATAACTGCTTATTATGTTAAATAGATATTTACTTATAAAGCTGGGAGCCGTTTTACAAAATAAGGTTGATCTCAGTCATTCATAAAATTAAAAACTTACTATTACTTTTATAACAAAAAATTTTTACTACGAATGGCCTATGTGAGTCAGCAATGTTGCCAAATTTTTGCATACACTAATTTGAAAATCTTCTCAAAATTGATTAGTTTCATAAAGATTAGTTTTGTTGCCTATAACTTACCGTAAGTTCTTAATTGAGATAAGATTGGAACTGCATGAGACCAGTCAAGAACAGTAACCGAATTGTTTACAATGCATTGCTTGACGTGAGTACTTCGAATTATTATTTTGTTGAAATATCCGTTGCATTGCCTGGAATTTTTTCATTCGAAATTTATACATATTTCCCCTAATTTTGTGGAGCGACCAATGATAAAATGTTGTCCATGCTTCAAAGTAGCTTTTTTTCGACTTTGGTGGAATAATCATATTTTCTCTTACATTTCCTTCCAAAGGCGGTACTTTTTGGGGAATGCTATGCTCTTCATTCTCAGACAATAAAAGCTTCTTTTAGAAATTCTTCCAAAGAATTGAGCTTCCAGTACTCAACGTTTTACTGTGGCTTCAGATGCTTTCGTTTGCAGGTTCACCTTCAGTAACTGTCCAAGTTCAGCTGCTGTATGTTTATTTTTTATACGTATACTATATACGAATCCATTATAACTTGTGCCGTTTATTATTCTATCTATGCAGACAAACAGCAGCAATTATATTTTAAATCTTTTCCAGTTAATTACTTAGGGAAGATATGATCAGTTTAGTTATTTCCTTAATCAAAACATATCTGACGAAACATGACGAAATGTTTTCAAGGGGCTTTATTTACGAATGTAATTTTATTATAGTTAGGTCTCTTTTTTACGACGGGATTATATTTTGGGAGTTTTTTATTTACTTTTTAGCATTCTTATGATTTACATATTTATTGGAAATTGTAAATATCTTATGCAAAAAAAAACATGTTCTAATTTTAAAGTATTCCTTTAATCTATAAAATTTTTAAAATTTTTCCAGCACATATTAATTTCAAATCTGCTGCTAGATGTACATTATGACATTCATGTAAAATTAAATTTTTAATATTTTTTATTTTACATTGGTTTCTACTTATTTCAAGCACTCACTTCTGGGCAATAAGTGCATTGATATTACTAATTTCATGAAAAAAAATTCTTGAATTCACTTTTATTAAAAACATAAGAACACGCTGAGGTCATCTAGGTATCCTACCTGCTATTCTCTTAAAAAGGCTTTGATTCTTAAATATTGTTGTCCTGCGAGCTTAAGCTGCGTCTTGTCTAACAGCTAAGTTCCTTATACCAAATTTTTTACGTGGACAATCAAAATATATTATATATAAGTTGATTTCTTTTCGCTGTGTTCAGTTTAGAAAGGCAGTAGCTGCGACCCATATCGCAGCTATTGCAAGTGCTTGCTTTCGTAGTTTGTTTTAACTTGAGTAGCTCTCTAACAACCTTACATATTAATGAATAGCAAACATCTAAACTATTTTTCTTTTATTTTAGTAATTTTAGGTTCATAGAGGACATGACTTAAAATATTTTATAAAAATCCATAGAATTATAACGCAATTTCTTTAACATTTTCGAGCAGCATACTTCTTAATTTCAACTAACAATCCAATTTCAAATTTGAACATCAAATAAACACGTACTCATAAGCTTTTCTAGCGATGATTTTTTATAAATAATAAATAAATTCATCTTATTCGGTAGTATGCTCAAATAATTTTGTATGAAAAAAGTTAGTATTAGTTCGATCTCATAGTAAAATAGTTTCCAAATGTATTTCGCTACCCTTGTACAAACATGAAAAATGAAAAAATGTGTTTGTGTGTGTCCACAAAACAAATTGTTTATTGAATGAGACATTTTTTCAATAGTGTTAAACATGTTTACGAATATATTTGCATAGTCTGCATAGAATACCTTTGCGGAAGGTTTGTAGATTTCTGATACTGAATAGCAAAAACATTTCGATGCATAATGTTGCTTTAGAGGAGTTTAACATTTGTATACTAAATATAAGAAAACTTGACTCATTTGGCTTTTCGAACAATAAAAATAAACATTTATAATGAAGAGGAGCCTGGAAAAACAAATATTTAAATTAAACATTTTTAAAACTTTGAAAATGTTTACTTTCTCAAACTGTCAGTTAATATAATGTTGTTTCATTATATTGCACGTTGTACTATGCAATCATCATATAAACTAGTACGTTATCCGCTACTCATTTTGATTGTTAAAAGAGCAGTGTTTTAAGTTTTATTTGGAGAAATTTGTAAAAGTAATAGTGTCTAAATTAAAAAAAGAACTCACCCCAAAAGTGCATCTTAAAAATAAAGTTTATAAGAAACTGCACCAAAAATGTATAAGTATTTTTACCTTCTGAATTTTAAGATAAGTGAAGAAAATAACTTAAGCTTTTTGTCCAACTATAGATGTATATACAAAATATCTCCTATACCTTTTTCTTCTATCTTAAGGATGAAATATTAAAAAATATAAAACGTATACATAGTTAAGCTCGTTTTGGGTGTATATTTAAATGTTTTAAAAATGTTACTTTTATAGTGAGCAGCGTTCCCCTTTTTGGTTATTTTTAACCAAATTTGATTATTTTTTCAAATGTGTAAATGTGTATTTTTTCTTCATATTGGTTATTTTTTTAATATCGTTAATACAGCAATCACTTCTTTAATTTTATTTGAAAATTTGCATTACAAGCTTTGCAATCGTTAGCAAAGCGTTTTATTTCTTTAAGCGTTTTTATTACGGTCTCTTGTATGTTGATTTTTATTTTTTTATTACTATGCAAAGAATCGTATATAAGTTTTGTTTTTTGTTTTTTTTTATATATTAATTTGATAATTATCATAAATACAAGCACTTAAGAACAATAATTTTTATATCAAACCTTCAAATATTTATATATAAACATACTTTATGTATTTTTATTTATTTTTAAATATTGAATATCTTAGAAAACTACAAGTTTTGTTTTGTTGCTTTAAACTGAGATGTATAATTATTTTTATAAAAAATGTTTAAATTTGCTAAAAACGAATACATTTATATGAAAAAAAAAATTGTGTAATTTTTTCCTTATTTGGTAATTTTTTATTTCAATCTTGGTTATAAAACTTTTTTGGTCATGGCAACGCTGATCATGAGCTATTTACACTTTATTACATACGTCGAAAGTGACTGAAACCACCTCCATGCATTACAGCATATTTGGCGAAAATGTCATATAGTATTGATGATTTTTGCAACTATTCATCGTTACCTGCTGCAATGAATTTGTTGACTACATTCAAATCCTTGTCGAAAAGTAACATCACTTCCATTACCGACCGGTAGAATCTGACCAGTCGCAGAACATAACGCATTCCCCAGTTTTGCCCACATCTTATGAGTCATCGTGCTTAAAAAGATATATAACTCATGTAACACCATGTACGATTACGAAATGCCGTTGGGTTGATTTCGCCGTAAACTCTATGAATATTTGAGATTGGTTTAAAAATGATCCCACCATTAAGACTGATATTTAATCTTCTTTACTATTTCCGCAGATATCTTATTCTTTCGACTGTGCAGATTGAGAAGAAAGTTATTTCCTCGCTATTCTAAAAATATTTTTCTATATTCACTATACATAGCTAAGCCATTCCTTAAAAAGCGCATCTTATCTGTATTAGTCAGTCATGGCAGCAATAATATTTTAATCAGTCTAGCATCTCCTGCATAGAGCGTAATATTTGTTACAATTTATTTTTCATACCCCTCTTGCAGCTCGTCGGTCATTATGAGTTTTGAAAAAAATGTTCACTAAGAGCAACTCGAAGCCTTATCTCTTTTCTCTTCTGAGCATCTCCTACCGAAGTGATATGTCATTGACGAATTCGAAATTTCAGGTAAATAAATCTACGCAATGCCGTCGCAATGTTTACACATATCTCCGAGTTAAAAGCGTTTTTATTGTCTCATATTTTCAATATTTTGTGTTTATCTTCAATCGAAGTTCTGGCTATATTTATAATGGATTGAATTGATTCGCGTCAGTTCTCGAAGTACTGTCAGCAGTTTGAAATATATATTGCTTTATAAAAACACTTGTCCGTAGGTCTTTTCGATCAGAATTTGATCCGATTTTTGACTTTTCTTTTAGTATAGGCGACTATATGGGGTCTTGTCTTCAGATCAACATATAGGACTTTGTTGGGGATGCCATATAGCTCCGAGTCTTGGCTTCAAATTCAGAGCCGAAACTTACCATCTATTTTCAGTCACTTTAATATGCTCTTTTCGTGTATAAACAGTTTGGAAATACTGCTCTAATTGTATACTCAGTAATTGTCAGTTAACATTATGGCATTTCCATGCTATATGCTGATGAATCAGTCAGTAACGTAACCCATTAATATATAGAAATATAGATCTGTGTGTATACTTTTTTGGGTTTTTTTTATCTTTCAACGTGTTTTATTCCCATACATACTTACATAATTGGCCATCCTAACTGAAGGGTTAGGATTACAGCCTAGCTTCTCACACCACTTATGTGGTGTGTGTTAATTTTATCCATGAGTGGCGGAACCTATAGTTTAAATTCGACTCCGTACGACAGATTTTTGAGAAAATTTTCATGGCAATTTTAATTACTCTCAGAGTTTTTGCCAGAAATCTGCTTAGAGGAAGTCGCAGAAGAAATATTTTTTCATATTTCGTTCTTGATTGACCGGGGATTTGAACCGTGGCCCTTCGTCTAATAAGCCAACATACTACCTACTAGACTACGGCGACTGTCTCCCATATATATAAACTAAAAATGTTGTCTAGTTCTGTATGTACATAATTATATTCATTACATCATTCATTTGCTTGAAACCTAATTGTTAGTTTACGTTTATATATAAAGTGTTGTCTTTCATATTGTTTATTTTATTCTACAGACAATTGTTGAATATTCAAAAAAGTTTGGTTTTTAAAACTAAAATTTTATTCTTATTTGTATTTTAAGTACTTCTCAACTCATGTAGTTTATTATATTTCGTATGCATGTGTATTCGTATTATCAATCTATCAAATTAATTAAAATCTATTTTTCACGATTGCATCAACAATTAAAATATTTTTAATTGTTTACTGTAAACGTAATCAATTATTGCTTTCTAAATTCTTCTAAATACGCTCTTTACAGGTTATTACTGGTTATATAAATAAACAGAAAATACAAAAAATCAAGAATTAAAAGTACCTGAATAGTTAGCCACGTGGAAGATACATTCCAAGTTGATGTAGTACTACAAACAAAAAGTATAATTAAAATAATTTCATGCACATAAACGAAGATTTTAAAAGTTTGTGGAGGTTATAAATTCCGAAACTTATATTAAGACTAAGTATTTTAAAAGTGAACTTTAGTTTAGCAACATCTAAAATCTAACCAAAATTTACAAAATTAATTCCATTGCTCGCCATGTACAATTCACACAATTCCTTAAAACAAATATCATCCGAAGTAAAATATACAGTAGCGGCTTTAAACTTAGAGGAAAGCAAAAGTGCAAAAATAATATGCCAGAAATTAAACGGTAAGTCAATTACTTAAAAACTCAAAATATAAATTTGTTATATTAGGCAATACGTAATTTTTATTTTCTTAAAATTATTCTAAAAGTTTAGTCATCATAGAACGGTTAGAAATCCAAAATTATTATTATTATTATTATTAT
>QOCX01000868.1:0-20642 GCA_005959815.1 Sarcophaga bullata
GACATTTCTGACATTTACTGAAGATGAGAAATTTCTCTCCACTACATGCTAGATTTGTTTCCAGAGAAGTTATTGTTTCTAGACAATGACAGGCTGTTAATCCGTTATTAAAGAATCGGCTGAAGTAGACCAACCACTTGCTAAGCTGGAAAAGAAAAACAAATTGAAACAAAGCAGAGATCTGATAAGGAGTTACGAGATAAAATTTCTTTAAGAATATTACAAAATTGTGAGAGATCACATGAACATTATGTCGTAAGAATTGCTTCTGTTGAAATATCTAGTGGCTGCAGAACGTTAGGTATACGCGACCAGTCATAAACTTCATTACTCATCGTTCGGCCTTATATGCAAATACCTTCACTGCAAAACTTTACACTTCGCATTAGAGTGTCCAAAAATTAGTTTGATTTCTTCTTGGCCTCAATAAATTTTCAGAACTAAGGGAGAGGAGGGCAAAGCTAATTCAATTAAATGTTTACACAATCAATGTTTTGAAAAAAATCTTTTGTTTTTATATTAACTACCACCACATAAAATCCTTAATAAAGTAACATAACATAGCTTGCTGTAGTCGAACATAAAATAACATAACATTACATGGCATGACAAAATACCACAAATGACATAAAATGACAGAGAAAAATAACCTAACATGACATAACATGACACGACATTGCATTGCATTATTTTCAAAGTTAGTTTGATGACCATTTCATAAGTTCAGCCTGAGATATATAGCGTGGAATAGAGATAGAGAGAGAGCGAGAGAGAGAGAGAGAGAGAGAGACAGAGGGAGAGAGAGACAGAAGTACCATTACGACAATAGATTCCTACTTATATACCGTGAGTACCTTAGCCTTGACAATCAAAGCCTTTTCAGGTTTACTCACGTAATTAGTCAATGCAACCCTTTTGTCAGCAGTACGACCTAGCTTCTCACACAAATCGTATTGCGTGTGTCCAAGAGTGGCAGGACCTAGTCCAAATGACAAATTTTATAAAATTTTTCATGGCAATTCTTATTTAGTTTTTGTTTGAAGCCTGCTGACAGAAAGTCCCTGTAAGATGTTCGATAATTCGAAATGTCTGAGTCGGTTGTTGAACGACTGACTCTGCCAGCACTAGACTAGGGCGATCATGTATGTTCAGTTAAACCTTCAGAAATGTTTCAATTCAGCCGTCGTTATATTCAATTTGGGAACAGAAACGCATGACGTCTTCTTTAACTGGGCCATGGCATATTGCAAGTCTTTAAAATTGGGTATGCTTCCTCAAATTGAAAACCTTTTGCTACTTCCACAGAATGAGAGAAATTTTGGATCCTCTTGATCACTCAATTCATAACAGTGAGAATTCATTCTTTAGCAGCACTTAACGCTCTTCCTGCAGATGTCTTTTTTATTGCTTGCAATATAAGTTACTCCCGTTTTCTTTGCTTCCATTACCAACTTTCATAGTTCGACCATAATACATACATACATACTCTGAATGACAGGTTTTTTGAAAAACTTTACATGGCAATTTTATTTGCTCTCAGAGTTTTTGCCAGAAATTTGCTGAAAGGAAGCCGTAAAAGAAATATTTTTTCATACTTTCGTTTTAATGTCTGACCTAACTCCCTACCTATCCGATAGCCAAGCGGCTATTAGGACTCTAAGTTACAATGGGACGAACTCCAGGACGGTATACGGCCGTCACAAATATATCAACGAGATAGCGGTACGATATGATGTCCATATCACATGGGTACGGGGACACAGTGGTATTCCGGGTAACTGCAGAGCTGTTGAACTCGCTAAGCGGGGTACGAGAACTTGCAGGCTCATAATTGTTAATGCGATCGTTGATTCCCTCAATGACAGATGGGCGGCCTCAGACACGGGTAGAAGAGCGCATAAAGTCTGGATGAAAGGCGGACCAAAAATCTGCACGCTCAGTGTGGTTGTCGGGGTCATTACGGGGCATTGCATTATGAGTACGCATGCGAGGCGCATTAATCTTGGACAACTTACTAACGACTTTTGCAGAAGCTACAGAAATGTGGAAGAAGAGGAGACTATACTTCACCTGCTGGGTACATGCCCGGCTCTTTGTCAGAGAAGAAAGAAGTACTTGGGTGTAACCTGGAGGAACTCTGAAGGACTGATATTTGCAGCCTAAATCGCTTCATAAGGAGTTCCGAGTGGTTTCGAGATTAAGGGATAACGAAGAAATGTGGTAACACAATGGGCTCCATTGGGGCCTAAGTATCTCCCTCCAATTCTCTTGGATGGGTAGCCACTTCCACTACATACTAGACTACGGCAACTTCAAACATAATAAACGATATAAATTGGAAGTGATCTCCATGAGTTTTAAAAAAAGCTGATAAGAACCGGGGATATTACATTATGCATAGCAATACCAGTCTGTATGCTCTTCCCCAGAGGCTATTCTTACATCATTGTCTTGATGGTTTGTTCTGTTTGATGGCATTTTGCTTGATGCCTGAAATATGTTTTCTACTCTTCTGGCAATCCTTACTTGTGTTCTCCATATTTTGTTTTTTTTTTGTATTCAGCAATGTATTCTCCTCTTCTGTAGGGTAAGTAGACCTTCTGTCTGATATTTAGCTTCCGTCCACCTTTCGAAATCTGTTAAACAGTAATTCAGCCAATTGTACCAAAGAAAACTTTCTATTACGTTAACTGGCCAATGCGGCCACCACCACCACCATCGTTATTTTCAGATCAAAATAAGAGCAAAAAGGTGTAAAAATAGGGGGCAAAATTTGAAGGCAAAAGAAGAAAGGAATTGCTGTTGTTGTGCATAAAAAATGTTTCCAACATTTATTACGCTGGAATTCATATCTTCAAACTGGCAATTTGAATAAAAAAAAACACACACACACTTTTATTCCTCTATCACTGTGAAAGTGAGTGTGAATATAATTCCGAAGATTCATGGCAAAGAGCTTTTGACATCACACACACGAATATAGTGGTGAGTGAGTGAGTGAGTGAGTGTTATAAATACAGGACAGGATACGTTTTTCTTGCTCTTTACCTTTGACTGGAGCAGTCTTTGCGAGGGTACAGTTAGTTCACTCAGTTCACTTTCTCCAACATGCATTACATGGTTACACTGGCATACCAGAAAAATAAAAAGAACACGGCAACAATTTAAATATTTATATTCCTGTGAAAAATATTTCTTTCTCTAAAAAAGGGAAGAAAGGGGGTTTCAGTGTCATATATAATCACAGCAGCTGCTGTTGTTATGGGAAACGTACGTTTTTACGTATGTCATGTCTGTTTCTGTGTCTCTGCAGGACTGTTGTAGGCACTTGTTGTTTATACATTTAAAGATTCATACTTTTTTTGTTGTTGTTTGTTATTTTTTTTTTTTTTTGTTATTTTATTGTAATTTATCTTAAACGTAATCATTTAATGCTTCTCTCTGTGTACATTTATTTAAATAAATAACCAGAGAGAGATTCGGTATGAATTCCATGCAAATACATGTTGAAACCATAACCCGAATTCTATTGTATGTTGCAGACACTCACGTGCGTTGCTTACACGTTTTCAAATTGAAGTTGAATTGCTTTCGTATATTTTTGTTGGTACTTTTTTTTTATTTTCTTCTTTTCTTTTCTTTTTCGCTTTATTAGGACAAATATGGAAACTCTGGTGGGTATGAAATTCAAATATGGAAACACAACTGATTACATGCATCGTTTTAGGAAAAAATGTTTGAATTCTCCGGTTAGAGCACAGAAAGAAGTATAGTAGCCAATGGCTCTGATTTGATTGAAACTGTTTTCTTTCTTTATATACATACATACGTATATAATTAATTGGTCATTACAACCCTTTAGTTAGGATTAGAACCTAGGTTCTCATACAACATATAATGTGCGTGTTAATTTTATACATGAGACGGGGGAGGGGGGATGTACAAGTTAAAGTTGATGTTGATGAAAGAAAAAATTTTTGCCAGAAATCTGTTGAGAGGAAATTGCGGAAAAATATGTTTGACCTGGTGTTTGATTAGTGGCCACACTATCTACTATACAACGGCGTGTTCTGTTTCACGTTTAATAAGAAATTATTAAGTCTGCATATGGAAATCACTTGCTAGGGTTGTTGAAGTTGACATATATTTTAGGCGTCGAAAGTAGCTTTCAATGGCATTTTCTTCTAATGCAAGAGCAAAAGAATTGTTGTTGTGTTTATTTCGCCAGCTTGCAGCCTAACTTGAAGTTTTCTAAAGCGGAAATATATTTCAGTTCCACATAATAATTCATGATAATCTCGGGCCATTAGTGCGTTTTCAATGTCACAACTTTTTTTTGTTGTTGTTGTTGTTGTTGTTGTGTATTCATCGATATCAGCTTTAGCATATCGAAATACACAAAAATCGCTTTCCATTCTCCGTATTCACAAACTCACTCACATACCAATACATGCATGCATATAAGGAAAGGCAAGAGTTTTTATTTTCTATTTTAAATTGGTTTTATTACTTGGTTTTCTCTTTTCTTTTATTTTATTTTCCCCAGGGTTTTTGCAAATGTTGTTTGACGTTTGTTGTTCGTGTCTGTTTATTGCGTTATAATATTATGCATTAAATTGTTGTTTGTTTTTGTTTTTTTTTTTTTTTTTTTTTAGTTGACATTATAAGGTGCAACATGTAAATAATTAATAGCATTATAAGATGCACTCACGAAATCGTACAACAAACATTTTGCGATATGTCGTTATAATAATTCAGCATGACGACAACATAGCAACAGCAACAGCAACAGCAACAGCAACATAGAACAACTGCGACACAATGGCAAGCAACATGAATTATATCAGAAAACATTTGGTAAGACAAACGAGGGTTGTAAAGTAAAGTCAAGTAAATATTAGAAATCTTGATTGAATACATACCTTTAAAGCTCTCCCCAAGGCCAGTAGATACAGTCTTTGCCCAAGTAATTTTAAGTAAAGTAAAGTTTGAATAAAAATTAACTTTCTAATCAACTCTCGTATAATGCAAGCTCTTAATAATGGTACATTTATTTATTTATTTATTTTGTCTCAACAACATCAGCTGCAATATACTTACCTAGCTACCATACACGTTACTCATCTACCATATGTGTACGTATGGACAATATAGCATACAATAACAACTTTTATTACGTATATATCCTAGCCAAAAATGTGTGTGTATCTTGCATGTTTGCCTTGTTCATACACTATATATCTTCATACAAGGTGGCTTGAAATTAATGTCATATCATAGCACTCTTCATTGGAGTATGGAACTTAAATCGGTTCAACAAACAGCTGCCAAAAATTTATTGACTTGACGTTATTAACGTTTTGCACTTGGTATATTACATCTCCGCGAGCACAATGGTGATTGCTTCTGTTTCATACGTAATACTAAGCTTGCATCAGTCGCAAATGATTAGGTTCTCTCAGAGACCTTTAAATCAATTGCTTTAACCTTAGAAAAATGATAAGATAGTGCTGCTCCTAGGTCGAATAACACATAGAAATACAATTTCCTCTTCTTCCCTGATATATCATGCCTGGCATTTTCCATTCATTGTAAGCCTCATGCTGTAACCCTTATAAAATATATTGAAATTTTAACCAAGGAATGAAGAATTCATTATTACGTGTTGCCATTTCATGCAGGGCCAAACAAGTAATGACCAACAAAATTGGTTTCATTACTCAAGCAGTTAAATAACTAGTGAGTCTGAGTGGTGTTGCACGCACAGTTCATGCCACATTGGATCCTCAACGTGACCGCTTTAAGGCAATTGTCATCTTATCTGGAGATTATATGAACTGGCCATCGAGATTGTGTGATATGACCCCACTAGACTTTTTCTTGTGGGGTTTTCTTAAGTAAAGCTTTCTTAACGACAGACAACGTGTATGCAAACATAATCCCTGCCATCGGTCAAATTCAGTGTGTTTTATTTGTCAGAGTCATAGGAATTTGGACATTTAAGATGCGCTATTCCAAAGAAGCCCTGGCGGATATTTGAACGATTCTGCACATGATGGCACCAGTATGTCTTTCAACGAATAAAAATTTTCTGTGATATCTCGCACGCATCAATTGCTGGCAGTTCATATTGCTGGAGTCATGTTGCTGGAGTTTATGTTGCGGAGTAGATTTCATGTTGCAGGAAGTTTATATTGCGGGAGTAGATGTTGTTGGAGACATTTTGCTGGAGTACATGTTGTTAGGGCATATTTATGGAGTACATGTTAGCTGGAGTACATGTAGATGGAGTGTATATTGCTGAAACACATGTTGCTGGAGTACATGTAGCTGAGTATATAAAGCTGGAGTACGTGTTGCTGTGTGCATTTTTGCTTAAGTACATGTAGCTGGATGCACGTTGCTTGAGTTCATGTTGCTGGGATTCATTTTGATATAGTTTATGTTGCTGCAATTCATGCTGATATAGTTCACATTGCTGGAATCAATTTTGATATAGTTGATGCTGCTGTTATTCATGTTTTATATAGGTCATGTCGCTGAAACACATGTTGCTTGAGTTAACGTTTCTGGAGTACATGTGCTTTAGTACATGTTGTGGAACGCACGTTACTAGAATTATATGTTGCTGGATTATAATGGTTGCTGAATACACCTGAGCGAGTAATGTACCTAAGTGCATGTGCTGGGAGTACATGTTGCCTGGTGGCATTTTGCTTAAGTACATGTAGCTGGGGTGCACGTTGCTTGAGTTCATGTTGCTGGAATTCAATTTTATATAGTTAATGTTGCTGCATTCTTGCTGATATATAGTTCATGTTTGCTAAACTCAATATTTTTTTGGGATTCATGTTGATAATTAGTTGTATGAATGTGGGATTGATGTGTGACACACATCATGTTAAAGATGCTGTTCCTGGGGATCATATTGCTTATAGTTCCATATTTCTTAAAATTAAAAAAAATGTTTAATATGGCAGCATGTTGTGAATATGTCTACCGTTCTTTGAGGAAATTTATTTATTTTCCATGTTTTTATCTAGAACATAGCTGTTAGTCCTTAAGGCCTAGACTCTGGGGTGTGTGCTTACTAGAAAGCTCTACTTTCAAGAAAGTTAGAAATCGTGTTTTTCTACAATATCTTTTTAAGTGCAATTGCTGGCAGTTCATATTGCTGGAGTTCATGTTGCTGGAGTTTATGTTGCGAGTAGATTTCATGTTGCAGGAAGTTTATATTGCGGGAGTAGATGTTGTTGGAGACATTTGCTGGAGTACATGTTGTTAGGGGCATATTTATGGAGTACATGTGTAGCTGGAGTACATGTAGATGGAGTGTATATTGCTGAAAACATTTGCTGGAGTACATGTAGCTGAGTATATAAAGCTGGAGTACGTGTTGCTGTGTGCATTTTTGCTAAGTACATGTAGCTGGGATGCACGTTGCTTGAGTTCATGTTGCTGGGATTCATTTTGATATAGTTTATGTTGCTGCAATTCATGCTTATATAGTTCACATTGCTGGAATCAATTTTGACTATAGTTGATGCTGCTGTTATTCATGTTTTATATAGGTCATGTCGCTGAAACACATGTTGCTTGAGTTAACGTTTCTGGAGTACATGTAGCTTTAGTACATGTTGCTGGAACGCACGTTACTAGAATATATGTTGCTGGATTATATGGTGCTGGAATACACCTGGCTGGAGTACATGTACCTGAAGTGCATGTGCTGGGAGTACATGTTGCTGTGTGCGCATTTTGCTTAAGTACATGTAGCTGGGGTGCACGTTGCTTGAGTTCATGTTGCTGGAATTCAATTTTATATAGTTAATGTTGCTGCATTCTTGCTGATATAAGTTCATGTTGCTAAATCAATATTTTTTGGATTCATGTTGATATAGTTATATGATGGTGGGATTGATGTTGACACACATCATGTTAAAGAATGCATGTTCCTGGGGATCATATTGCTTATAGTTCATATTTCTTAAAATTAAAAAAAATGTTTAATATGCAGCATGTTGTGATATGTCTACGTTCTTTGAGGAAATTTATTTATTTTCCATGTTTTTATCTAGAACATAGCTGTTAGTCACTTAAGCCTAGACTCTTGGGCGTGTGTGCTTACTAGAAAGCTCCTACTTTCAAAAGTAGAAATCGTGTTTTTCTACAATATCTTTTTAAGTGGATTCTGTGGACAAAGCTATAAGAGGGTGAATAATCCCAATAAAAAAGATATCCTAAAAATGCCCCTTCAATTCCGAATGAAATTTTCACATACACACAACATACATAGCTGGTGTGTGAAACTAGTCCAAAAGGTCAACTAAAGACATTACTTATGGCATTAGTCTTGTGCCACCCGATGTATTATTCTTTAATTTTTGTTTTACCAAGCCTGTGAGTTTTTCTCTGACTGTGTGTTGCAAGTTCGAACATTGTCGTATTTTATATTAAAACATGGCTACACAGTTGAAAATAAACTAAAAAAAAATTTTTTTTCCAAACAACAAAAACAATAAAAAGAGGAACACATTGCATAATGACGCATAGCGTATAAGCTTTTATTATTGTTGTCGTTGTTGTTGTTATTTTTAGTTTAAATGTAAATTTTGTGCCTATTTTTGGCTTAAAGTTAAATTCGCACATATTCACACAGAAACACACATGCAGACACACATTCATGCAGACATACAGGCATCCAGGCATACCTGCAACGTCATGTATTCACATAAGCAAAATAGAAAATCGAGTTAATATACGAAATATATTTAGATATTCCATAAAATAACAACAACAACAACAGCAACAACAACAACAACAAGAAAAACAAATAAACAAACAAACAGCAACAAAAATAGAAAGAAAAAAGTTAACATTTTTAACATCATTTTAACGCACCTTTAGCTGTGGCAACAATCATTAAGCCTGCGAAATGCAGGCTGGTCGGCTACATTGCTACATTATAAGCCATGAGTTGTGTTGCAAATGTACGTTGCATATGCATTCATTCATTCATTCTAGTATTCCTTTTTCCTTTTTCTGTTTTTCTGTTTTTCCCCGTTTATTTTTGTTTTTATTTTGGTTGTAATTTTCATTTCTGCTGTTTCGATGACTTTTTTTTTTTGTTGTTTTTTTTTCTGATGTTGTTTGATCAGGAAAACAACATTAAGAGGTGTTAATGCAAATGTAGTTGCATTAGCAATTAGTGTGCTGTCATCTAGTGGGAAAAAACATAAAATAATCGGGCTACTACTATCACTACTACCACTACTACCACTAGCAACCTACAAGAGAACCATATTCACAAGCAACTGAGCAACATACAATTTAAAAATTTGTTTTTACAACAAAATGCGTGGTCAATAATGGCAACATTGCAACAAAAAAAAAAAAAAAAAGCAAAAACAAAGACTCTAGAATGCTGCAACACAACAAGAAATCTTCTCTCCTTACCAAGTACGAAATTTGAAACTTTGGCATAAAATTTGCATTGATTAGTGTGAACGTTAAATGTTTAAACAAAACATTCTTCAATTTTCTTCAATTTCTTCTTCTTCTGCTCTCTGTTTCCTTTTGAAATTATTTGACAATGAAATTGACAGAAAACTTACGGTTCTAGGAAAGATATTCCAAGAAAAACTAGCATTTAAGGCATCGAATACCGGATAGACTTCTCTGTTATTACGATGGTTTACATCGCCTCGATGACGTCATCCAAATGATCAGTGGCAGTACATGTTGCACGACAAATGCCGAATCTTTAAGTAACTGTTAAATCTTAGATTGTGTCTTGTATTTCTCGATTACTCCAGGACTATTCGGACTAATATGATGCTATTTACGACTGTTTAAGCCACTATGTGTGGAATATAACATCCCGCCAATGTCTGTTACAGCTTCTCTGGATGGAGCATAGCTGAAATAATAAAGTTTCCATGACTCTGGCATGTGAATCAGGCGACTTAAAAAGACCTTACAACCAAAAGTCTAATGGAGTCAAACCACACGATCTTTATGGCCAGTTCGCATGACTTCCCCATGAAATGACCTTGCTCCCATATAGACCTGTTCTCATATTAACCGTGTGACATGAAGTGCCATTGAAACCATATGCCGTTGATGTCCAAAGCATCCAATTCAAGCCTAAAGGGGTTAATAATGGTCGCAGTTGATAGCGATGGCATCATTCGTAACGAAATAGTCACCAATGATGCTGCCAGACCTACATTCAGTAAATAAATGCCGACTTATTTTACAGATGTTGCTTCAGCAAGATGGTCTGGACTATATCAACTGTTAAAGATCCGCAGTTCCTATTAGAAGACTCGATACTTTTTGAAATTAAGATACCATCTACCTTCTGACGCATGTAATATTTGCCATTTTATATCCACACGTCTTCTTCTATTCAGTTAACCAAATGCCCGAATATAGAAGCCCTTGCTCATATAGATTAGAGTCTGATGGGAAAGGGAAGGGAAGTTATCAACAAATATATCAATCAGCACTTGGAAATACGCATAAACCTCAACTAAGTATATAACAATGCCTCTTATATAGGCAGAGTATTACTTTGGCTTGCGTTAACTGATCACTTACACGTAGCAGCGAAGTAGACATCTCCTGAATTCGGAACCAATCTAAAATTGATCGGTACACGCATATATAATTGGTTATTATAACCCTTCAGTCTGGTTTACGACCTAGCTTTTCACACCGCTTATGTTGTGTGTGTGTGTTAATTGTATACATGAGTAGCGGGACCTACATTTTAAAGTCGTCTCAGAACGATAAATTTTTGAGAAACCTTTCACGGCAATTTTACAATTTTACTCTCATAGTTTTTGGCAGAAATTTGCCGCGAGGCGCCTTCCTCCATTTTTATTTTTATATTTTGTTTTGCTGGAGATGTCTGACCTAGGATTTGAACAGCGGTTTCACGTGTAGTAAGCCAATAGACAACCTACTAGATTATGTTGCTTATTATCGATATACTTCTCGAACTGATATGATATTTGACAAATCCTCCTGGTGTTTTTCTTAAAGTGGTTGACTTTAAGAAGAACCGAGGAACTATGGTTCAAAACCGACAGAAGGCGAAAAGCTTTTCTTCATAGTTTTTAAACTTTAAATGCTAAAAAGGATTCAATCCTTCCATTGTAATTCATCCAACAAGTCCTTTGATCATGGTAACATAAACATGGCTCTCTGACAGTGCCAATTTACGATAAAGATTATTACTCAGTGGACAGAGTTCCTCACCACTACACCTAATATAACAACCTAATACATTTGCATTAATTACAACTCAATATGCAAAGGATCTTCAACGTTACACACAAAGACAGTGTCAAATCTATCATTCTAGGATTGCAATCGATTCCTTAAGGGGCAAAATTTAATTAAAGGAACTAAAATAAGGCAGAAGTAATAATGGGAAAATGTGGGGAAGGAAGGGGGAGGTGGTGGTAAATGTTTTGTGAGAGCTCTTTGATTTTAAATTATTGCATCGTCGTAGCCTATTGGGCAGTGTGTTGATTTATTGGATGTAAGTCCGTGGTCCAAATCCCAGCTCTCAGATATCTGGAAACAAAGTGTGAATAAAGCTTTCTTACGGCGACTTCCTTTTAGTATTCTTCTGGCAAAAAAAAAAAATTGCCAATAGAAGCTTGCCAACTTAAAAAAAGAAAATTTTTAATTTTAATTAAGAAAATTAAAAATTTCAACGATTCGATCTCCAGATTCGATGAACTGAATTGAATTGAATTTCATTTAAACAGCCATTAAGGGGGCAGTCAATAATAAGCAAATTAATCGAAAAATAATAGGAGACACAAATGAAAAAAAAAAAACAAAAAAAAAATGAAGCGATATTTATCGGACAATATATGAATTTCAATTAAAAAACGAAAATTTATGATGCCACTCGTAAATCGCCACAGCTAGACAGACAACAGCAACAGAACCGACAGCGACCAATGCGCCATCACAGTGAAACGTTATTGAAAACGTGAAAAAATGCCAACAGAAACGATTTATTTCCAAAGCATTGAAAAGACAGGGGAAAAAAAAAACAGAAGAGAAAAAAAACTTCCAAAAAAGAAGGCGGCAAGAGCCAAGGTACCAAGAAGTCTACTCCTAGAAAATTGTTTTTTTTTTTTTTTTGATTTCGTTTACAAAAACAACAGAAAAAAACCGCAGAATATTGCTGTTTTCTGTTTTTGTTGTTTCTTTTAATAATAAAACATTTATTCCAACACCTGTAAGCATGGTGTACTGCCTTAAAAAATGTTACCATCACTCTGCATGACTATTGTTTACGTTGTTACCGCCAGCCGCTTTAGCGTCAATTGTTATTCCGATATTTGCTAATAAAACCTATGAAATCGTTGTTATTGTTCAAACTACATTGCAATGGAATGGAATAAAAGGGAATAAAATTGAAATTTATGGAGAATGTTTCTCAAAACAAAATAAAAAAAAAAGTAAGTGAACGTACGAACATACGCTGTTTGAAATGAAAATGTGAAGTTTGATCATAAAACAACTTGACAATGTTGGTCGAAGTTCTCTGTTGTTGTTCTTAATTTTTATTATTGTTGTCGCTAGTGCTATTGCTATTGTTTAAATCGAATCAAAACAAAAGGTTCACTGACTTTATGCAAAAAAACTATTCTTTCACAAGAGCAAAAAGTAAAAAAAAAGAAAATGCCACTAACAAGCATATGCCTAAGGTTGCCAGCTATTGAGCATAAATTTCTAGGTGACACACGGTTAATGCATTAAAAGAAATTCCCATTGAGAATGGAACATATTTTACATACAATCTCCCCCGAAGTAATGTCTTTATTACTACCAATAGGGAACCTTTTGTGAAAAGTGCTTGCAGAAGATAAATTTCGTCCATACGTAATTAAGAGGATTCGGCTTGAGATAACACCACACAGTTGTTTAGATTATGTTAAATTGCCAGTCATTTCAAAGGACTTAGGAATTCTATTTGGCATGAAACGATCCTTAAATCCATTCTGATCGACGAGTTCTTTAAGAAGGCACCTTCTGTGGTATCATGCTCTTAATTGTGAGGAGTCTTCTATTGTCTATGATAGGGGCCATGCTCAAGCTTAAAGCAAATTGAATGAATGTGCATGCATTCATATTATGGGGCCAGATCTATCTGATCTCTGTGCTAATGGGTTTATTATATCATCTAACATCTTCGCTGCCAATCTTACTTACTAACTTACTAAAGTGTTCACTTCCAGCCTCTAGTCAGGATTACAACCTATCTTCTCACATAAACTATCGGGACCGATAGTTTATGCCAAATTTAAAAAACTTTTCATGATAATTTTAACTCATAAAGGTTCTGCCAGAAGAAATATTTGTTTTTGTTTTCATATTTCAATGTGTGAGATGTCTAAGCTGGGATTTGAACCACTGGCTCCCGTCTACTTAGCCAACACACTATCTGCTAAGCTACAATTTGTAAATTCAATTCAAGATTCCATGCAATGTTTGCTAAGAGCGTAAAACTTTATGCTTAAAGTTGAGCTACTGACGGAAATCCAATCTCTATCGTCCATACTAATAGACTAGCACACTACCACTAGACTACCAAGGCACTCTGATTTTGGCAACTGAATGCAAGAAACTTTCGACAAATTCTGCTTGTGGCATCTGCCTGGACCTGGCAGTTTGCTGAGGCAAACACAGCGTAATTGTATGACTTTTCGATACAGAAGAAGGCAGAAATTCGGAGCTGATTAGGCATGACTTCATTACACGCTAGCCATTAAGAAAATAATGTAGTAGTTGGCACAGATTTTTCTCAAATATTTGGAGCCTATTCGATCAGCCTAGTTAACGCAAATACGGGGAGATGAGAGATCAAGATTAATTCGACTTAACAGTCCATCTTGATCGAAATACTAGAAATTTTAAGCGACATTTTCAACTGAAATCCTTCAAGAAATGTGATCTAAATAAGGAGACAATTTGTCTACTGTAGCAGATTCTAGGTCGATTGGGTTACCTTTTTTTGTTGGCTACAAACAACGCTTTTTGTAAGAATACATTAACTTCCGCTTAATGCATTCAACACCTCTTGGATTTTGTTTGACCTTACTTTGCTGTTGCTGTTGACGTACTAGTCGCCGTAGTCTAGTAAGTGGTGTGTAGGCTTATTAGACGTGAGACCGCGGTTCAAACCCTAAGTTAGACATCGCCAACAGAACACGAAATATAAAGAAAGCTTTTCGGGTTTTAAACCCTCAAACTGATTTCTGGCAAAAAACTCGGAGAGCAAACAAGATTGCCATGAAAAGTTTCTCAAATGTCTGTCCGAACTACAGACGACTTTAAACTGTAAGTCCCGCCAATCATGTCTAAAAAATTAACCCACACAACATAAGTGATGTGAGAAGCTAAGTTGTAATGATCAATTATGTATGTATGCATGCATGTTTGGAAGGGAGTCAGGCACCATTCCATGGATATTTTCTTAAAGTTTAAAAAATCTTTTGTCTCTGGCTTTAAATCTGAAGCACTGGAGTTCGTAGTCAAACACTTGATCACCTACTCTATATATGATGTACTGTCTCAGGCAAATGTGCAACAAGTTTTAGAGGGTGCTCGATTGTTTTGTTTTTGTGTTTTTAAGAAATCGTTAGAATACGTTGTCATTATATATTTGGGAACTGAAAGTCTGGCCACATTATGGTTTTTGCCTTGACACAAGCCTTTCTTAGGAACACATTCTCTCTAGCAGCACATGATATGACATGTTGAGAAATGTCACTTGCTTGTGTGTGACTGTATAAATACGTTGTGTGTTGTTCTTGCAAGGCTGCATGGTATGGTAAGTTTATCTAATAAAATTTCGTATGTTTTTTCTTCTTTCTTTATCTTCTCTAATAATAAATAAAATCCCAACAAAAACAAAAACAACAACAACAAAATGATAAATTGTTTAATTTTTTATTACTGTGATGAATAATAAAAACGTTTTATTTTTTGTTTTTGTTTTCATTTGAACATTATGGATTAACGTACGTACATACAACCGTAAAGCGAATGTTTGTCTGCTAACACACATGCTTGCATGAATCAAGACTGTCTAATGAATGAACTCTTTATTCTTTATTCTTTTTTTTGTTTTGTTAAGGCTTTTCGCTATTTTAATTTATGGTTTTAAATCAAAAAAAAAAAAAAAAAAATTTTTTTTCTAATTTCCAAAAAGGTTTCTTTTGAAGGTACTTGGATACGTACTCCAACAATAAATTTAAAGCCTATGACCACTATGATCATCATCAAACACTTTTTATAAATTGATATGCTATGATATGGCGTGGTGAATATTAAAACGTAGTAAAATTTCTTTAAAACAATCGTTATCGAATGTGTTGTAATAAGTTTGTCATTTGTTTTGAAATTGAACACAAAGATTTTACGATATTATGGGAATGCATAGCTGGTAACTGCCAATCTGATTGTGTATCTTTTGAATTTCTTTGTATAATTTTGTAGGCGTTAGTGTTTCCCCACATCATTATGGTTCTTTTTTTTTTGTAATTCAATACGAAAAATTGAACCAAAAGGTCAATAAATTTACCAAAAAAAAAAATTTTTTTTTAAATTTCTTTATTTTCCCATGCTTCTCATGCGAGTAAACAAATTCAAATATTTTAACATGCATGCATACACACATACATACATAATTGGTCATTACAACCCTTTAGACAGGATTATGAGCCCTAGTTGTTTATACCAATCATGTTGTGCGTATTAATTTAATACATGACAGGTGGGACCAGTACAGTTTAAAGCCGATTCCGAACGACAGATTTTTGAGAAACTTTTCAGGGCAATTCTTGTTTGCTGTCAGAATTTAAACCAGAAGTTTAAACTGTTGAGTGCCTGCCGCTGATCGAATATTTCTTTAAATTTTGTATTTTTCAACATATCTTAACTGGGGTTTGAACAATGGGCGCGCTTCTAATACGTCAACACACTACTTGCTAGACTACGACAACTCTCTAAAAATTCAAAGAGCCTAGGATAATATTCAGACGACTTATGTCTTTGCCAAATTCAGTTTTTCTTGTGTTCATCTGTTCATTTAATGGCGCTTAGTAGTGCATACTTCTGTGTACATTTCAAGTACATCCATAATTTAATAGATTGTAATAGAAGTCGCCGTAGGCAAGAGGGTATTGTTTTGGCTTGTTCTAAGGCATGTGCATATGATATCTTGCACAGGGATTCCTCTGTTGATTTTAAACGGTCTAACATAGAAGTCGTCGTAGTCTAGTAGGTAGTGTGTTGACTTATTAGGTGTGAGACCACAGTTCAAACCCCAGGTCAGACAGCTGCAACAAAACGCCAATTATGAAAAAATCTTTCTTCGGCGAATAAGGCATTCGGCAGAAGATTTCTAGCAAAAAAAACTTTGAGAGTTAAGAAAAATTGCCATGAAAAGTTTCTCAAAAATTTGTCGTTCGGCATCGACTATAAACAGTAGGTCCCGCCACTCATATATGAAATTAACAATATAAGTGGTGTGAGAAGATAGGTTGGAATCCTGACTAAAGGGTTGTAATGACCAATTATAATTGCATGAATGTAAAATCATTTCATCTTAAATATTATTATTGCCTTTCTTTAATCAAGCAACGCAAACATTTGTCAGAAAGCCATTTAGCATTACAAGCTAAGCCTTCCGCCATATTGCCAGCAACAACACTGAAATAAATTGAATGCAAAAAAAAATGGTGGATCAGCCATGTTATTAAAAATCAATGCCAGAGAGACTAATAACGGTGCATGTTAAAAATGTATGGCCATTAAAAAGAATGGCTTAACCTTACTTGGTATAAAAACAGCAACAGAGCACATAAAATGGAGAAGGTTTTTGACACAAAGCCCGTATGTAAACATATCTTCAACGATTTTTGCACAATTTTATTTAAAGCGCAAATGCATTGAAACAGAAACGGTTTGAAATTTTTGCCAAATTTATGCTTTTGTTGTGAAGTAAAATTATTCCGATTAGAAATGGAATGGCTGCCACTGCTGGCCTTACAGTACCTCATTCAATCGAACTAATTTTCATGCAATTTTTCGATTGTAAGGGGTCGTATCTCGGTAATGGCATCACAAATGTTGGCCTTCAATTGCTCAATTGTTTCTGGTTTGTAGGCATAACACTTTTCTTTAACGACACCCCACTGGTAATAGTCCAACGCTGTCAAATCACAGTTTCTTGCCAGCCAATTGTGATCACCATTTCGGCTGGTTAAGCTGTCATCAAACGTTTGACGCAATAAATCGCTTGTGACATTAAATATATGGGAAGTTGTACCATCGTGATGAAACCAAACATCGTTCACATCAATACCATGAAAAACGGTTACCATGGTGCGATAGGTGGTGTCTCCATTGACCGTAATGGTTGTAATATCCTCGTTTTCAAAGAAATATGCGCTAATGATGCTTTCGCTCTACAAACCGCACCAAACAATCGCTCGTAATGGGTGAATTGGCTTCTTTAAGATCACATGTGGATTTCTCTGAGTCCCAAATACGGTAATTTTGCTTATGAAAGTAACCACCAAGATGAATATGAATTTCATCCGAAAAGACGATTTTTATTTTTGCAAAATCGTTATCATCATACAGTTTCTCATTGGCCCATTCTAGCAAAGCGAAAACGAAGCGGATGGTCATGCAGCTTCAACTCTTGAAGCAATTGAACTTTTTCAGGCGTCATACCGAGATCTTTTCTCAAAACTGGTGTGTGAAATGTTCAATTCTTGAGAATGATGACAAGTGAAGTTGAAGGATTCTTACTTGCACTCTCAGCCACAGCGTCGATATTTTCGGGTGCACTCACTGTAGGAGCACGCTCATGTTTTGACGCATAAACATTGAAACCAGTTTCACTAATTTTAGTAATAAAATGGTCCTTCTCAGCGACCAAATTTTGTACGACATTTTCGTGCAATTTCCGATCAAAATTTTCTTTGTTTTGGAAATAATTTTCCAATAAATTCTAACATTCACCAAGCGTAAATCGATTCATTACGTTTAGGGGAGATAATATAGTCAATATTGTGACAGAATATAATGGCATAAGTGTTGCCAGATTTGAAATAACCAATGGTTGATATTGAAACCGATGGATAGTCCACACGATATAAGAAATACGACAATCAAATAACAAGCAGAGGGCAATTGTTTAAACCTAAGACCTCCTGCGGTAGTTGGCAAAAAAAAAAAAAAAAAAAAAAAAAAAAAAAAAAAAAAAAAAAAAAAAAAAAAATTAAATCTGAAACCAAAAAAATCTTGTGGAGATGTTAAGTGACAAGCTTATTCTGTGCTTCTTTAAAGGAAAAGTAAAAAAAAAAATACTTCGAAATGGATTATCTGTAGCAACTTAAGGATGGTAATTACATTTACTGTTGGACTTGATCTCCATTTTAAATTTTCCTTGTGTTGCACATTTTAAGTGTGATTATATTGGAATTTTTTTTTTTTGGCTGCTCTATTCCAAGCTAATAATACCGTTAAAAATTTTAATTTGTTTTTTTTTTTTCTTTGTTCACAATCACTTCTTATTTTCTTTCCTTCTTTCTGTTTTTCTTTTGTGTTTAAAGTTTATCAATTGAGAAAATCACACAATTATCATAGGCAATCCAATGCAATGCAATATACTTCCTGGTGTTCTTTCTATTGTGCCATATGTTGTCTGTAATCTGAGGTCAAATATTCGCGCGCTATTGTTTCTCAAACGAAATAATAATGATGCCCAAGGAAAAGAAACTGAAAGAAAGAAATTATTGTGTTAGAAATTCATACTCGTACCCATACTCATACCCGTACTGTTTGGTATACGTATTCGTATTCGTATTCGTATTCGTATTCGTATTCGAATTTTCCAAAATTTACGAGATGCTTTTAAAATGATAATTTCTTGGACAAGTGCAATACACAACAATTGCACAAGAATTGCAACAACAATTGCAAGAACAATTGCAACAACAATTGCAACAACAATTGCCCAACAATAGCAATTGCAATGGACACACACAATCGTAAATTATAATATTTTTTAAACAAATTTTCTTTTGGTAAAAAGGAAAACAAAATTGTTAAAAAAGCAGATTTTCATGGATTGCGATTTTACAATTTTGTTTACCCCCCCCCCTCTTTTTTTTTTTGTAAAAATCTTAAGAATTCAATGTCAGCCTAAAATTTCTCTCTTAAGCGTGATTTCTTTTCTAATCTTGAGGCTTTTTGTTGTTCATCAAAACTAACAATACAGCCAGGAACAGCAACAATTGTTAGAAATTTGAGATTGCAAAAGAATAGAATACAATCAAATACACACACACTCACATACAGGCTCAAGAACACACACATATGCATAGTACTCTAGGCGATCTTAAGTAACATTCTCAATTTGGGTGGCCAGGTTTTTGCATCCAAAACTACTACGAGTAATAATCTTTGACTTTCATTGAAGATCAATTTCAAATTCAAGTTTTTACGGCTATCCAAAGAACTGATGGTGTTTACATGACATTCCTTTGCTTAGAATGTGATTAGAATGTGGCGGAAGATACAAAGTGAAAAAGCTGGTCACTATTAGTCCCGCTATGTTCGATACTACACTGGCCACATGCATAAATACATATACAATTGCTCATTACACCCTAGATTACAACCTAGCTTCTCATACCACTTGTGTTGTGTATGTTAATTTTATACATGAGCGGCGGGACTCACAGTTTAAATTCGACTCTGAATGACAGTTTTTTGGGGAACTTTTCATGGCAGTTTTTTTTATTTACTTTCACAATTTTTGCCAGAAATCTGCTTCTAGGAAGTCGTTGAAGAAATATTATCACATATTTCGTTTTCTTGACCTAGGGTTTGAATCATGGCCTCACGTCTAATATGCCAATACACTACCTACTAGACTAGGTATGACTTCGGCCATATGATAGTTAACGCTTTCACCCATATATACATACATACATCCATAATTCGTCATTACAATCCTTCAGTCATAGTTATAACCTAGCTTCTCACACCACTTGTATTGTGTGTCTCAATTTTTTACATCAGTTGCAGAAGCTACAGTTTAAAGTCAACTCCGAATCACAAATTTTTAGGAAACTCTGTCAATTTTTTCTTATTCTCAGAGTTTTTGCCAGAAATCTGTTGCGAGGAGGTCGCCCTAGAAATATTTTCTCGTATTTCGTTTTATTGAAGATGTCCGACCTGGGGTTTGAACCATTGCCTCACTACCTACTAGACTGCGGCATCTTCGGTCACATTATATTTAACGCTTTCTAACTACGCAAAACAGAGTTAAACATCACGCATTGAAAGTTAGTTAGGTTAGGGCACCTAACAGGGCTCACTCATACGTAATGCTTTAATAGCATAAATGAAAAATGAAACCACGATTTATTCTTCTTGTTTGCGTTCTGCGTTGTATGTTAACTCTCAATAGATACACTCTGAATAGCTTAGCTGAACTCATTTCTGTGACGTTGAAAGGCAATTCGCTTGCAATAGCTTTAAGCGTGACTCCAATCATTGTGTAATTAGTTCGTTGCTATCACTTTACG
>QOCX01000868.1:20650-32244 GCA_005959815.1 Sarcophaga bullata
CAGTAGTTGAATTTTTCTGGTCATGATTATCCCTTTCCCGTTTATAAATTGAATAAAATTTCTAAAATCGATGTCATAAGTGTCGTGTGTTCGATTGATGGTGCATTTCATAACACTACTCACGCTCACGCTCACGTATAGGGCATTAGAAAATGGGGCAAAGACTTATTGCATTGGTCATTGTAATCCATTAGCCAGTACTATGACCTAATTTTTCGCACCATCCATGTTGTCTATGTGTTGTGGGAACTAAAGTGCACTCAGAATGGCAGAGTTTTTTTGCATAGGACTGCTGAGAGGAAGTCACCGATAGAAATATGTTTTCGTACTCATTTTTGTTCGCGACTTCTAACGTAAGGCTTAGACCATGCCATCGCGTTTAACAAGCCAATACACTACCTACTAGACCGCGGCGACTTTCTAAAGATGCCTGGATCCTATGATTGCATTTAGACGGATGGCAGAGCACACGATTGACGGAAACATACGCAAGGAAATGAGATAACAAGGGTTGACACAGTGGATGGCATTATGGTCGGGTCCTTTAACTTGTAATATGGAGTTTGGTTGTAAATGAAGTTTCGACAAAATTGCCTAGAGCGTTCATCGACTGCCAAGTGAAGGAAGGCGACATAGTCTTAAGTGCTAAAGAAAATTGTTAAGAGACTCTTTAGAATATTATTCAAAGACGAGAGGCAGGCCATAAGATATTAAAAAGGGATTGCCGTTTCTAAACAGAAACTACCGATCAAATATCTGTCGATCTCAATACATAGCAAATTGATGTAGAGAGCTTATGTATAGAGTATGTTGTAATAATATACAGAAGGCTTGCAGTAAAAACCTGAGGATTTAACCTAACACTTAGGCATTGTACGTACAACATGATGTTTAGAACAACAAAGACTTATGGGGTCATTGTCTAGGCACACGGAACAAATCTGAAAATAACACAAATGGAGTTAAACAAATTACACGGACGAGCATGTGGAATCCTGTCCTTCGGCGGTGTTGGAAACTCTGTTGAGTAGTGAAGATCACAGCATTGGAAACTATATTTAGGATAATGGAAGAAGCAGCGCCAGAACTTTTCCAGAGAGTGGCAGTGGATATTTGAAAATATCTACTCAGTGTCAGAGAAGACAATGAAATGGCTTTGAAGCAATCCAAACTTTTTGTTGAGAAATTACAACAAGAGGAGACTTGATCATGCTTCAGACTATACAAGGATAACATGAAGTAAGTGATCTGTTGACAAGGCATAACAACAACAACAATCAAAATATATTTGTTCGCGATCGAGATCATTTCGAAAATAAAGTGTAGATTCTGTAACAATGAGAATGGATCATCAAAATCAATTTTTTGAACCTGCAATATATTAAGGCATCCTAGAAGCAAACGTCTGTGTGCATGCAGGGAATTTGAAACATCATTTTTGAAGTTTGACAGGCGGCTATCTACGTACTCTACATAGAATTAGAGGAGTACAATAGATTGTAATGATAACAACTTGCTAGTCTTTCCTTTTAATTTTAAACACAATGATGGTTACCTTAATTCTTATCTTCCTCTCGCCCTCTTCTGCTCTTAAGGTTTACAAATAATTTGTATGTGTTGCATGTATAAGGAGGAAGCACACACTTTATACGTTTTCTTTTCGATGTCAATTGTTGAATTCGCTGCAAATTATATCGTATCGCCTTAACTAAAATAATAATAACGGCAACATATAGAACAGCAACAAGAAATACAACAAACATTAAACAAATAGTGATACATTGAATGGGAAATGGGAAAAAATCGAAATAAAATAAAAGAATAAGAAATGAATAGAAAATAAACACATACAAACAGACAGACATCAATTCACATATACATACATACATTGGTAAATTTTGTATATGCACACGTATATACATATACATACATACATAGGTATATAATCATAAACATTGTGGCAATTCAACTTGGCATAAGAGAGTGTGTCCTAACAATAAATGTTTATCACAATTGTAGTGACCGATCAATGCTTACCAATGGTAACAATTGCAATAACAGTGCAACAGCAACATCATTGTCTGCAGTAAGACAAACATTTCAGTATACCCAGCAGCATTTTAATCCAACAACACAAACAACAGCAACAATATTATCTTCAACAACAATGCTAACAAAAGAAAACAATTCTATGTGTGACCGTCTGTCTAACCAGTGTTACCATTCCTATTCCTATTCATTGTTATTTGTTAGAAAATACAACAACAACAACAATAACACAAACAACACACAAACAAAAAAATCTTCCAAAAAAAAGTTTGTAAAAGTCTTAGAAAAAAAAGAAAACAAAAACAAAATTTGTTTCCGAAACAATTCCAATGTTTGTTTGCAATTGTGCATAGCAATTGTGCAACAATTGTTGTTGTTATTGCTATTGCTGTTCCAAAATAAAGGTACGCTTTTCCAGCTTCAAATCCAAGGCTTGCACTATGGCTGCATCATAATTAAATTTCATTTGCCATAGCCTTGCTTATAAACCATCAAACTGCTTATAAGGCAGCATTATATGGCCCAGGTTTACGGTGTACTTACTTGCTGGCTTACTGCTTATGCAGCCGCAATTCTTTTATATAAGTTTTCTTAACCCATCTCTTACCTATTCGCCCGGTATGTATGTGCCTTTTGCATTTGCCTGGACTTTAGCTTTTCCTTTCGTTACTTTATGGCATGAAATGAAAAACTTCCTGACAATAATAGTGACGCAGCTCATTACTAATGCAAACACTTGAATGCTTAACATCTAACAAACACACACAACACAGCAGTGTCTGCCTGCCTCATTTGTGGAATTCCAACTTTGATGCTGTTTTGCTTCATCTCTTACCATCAGGCGAGACTCTATCTTTCTATGCCATGCCTTGGTCATACTTCTCACCTCCTTTGTTATCACAAACAAAAGTCCAGCAGGCTACAGCATGAACAACAAAAAAAAAAAAACAAGAAAACAACAGAAAAAGTAAAGAAACTCCCAGTATTTTAGCATCATTGACTAGAAAATGTTTATTCTGCTATAAATTCCGTCAATGACAATTTGTAATTGTTGGCTGGCAGTCGCTGGAATGGTTGCCTGGTTAGAAAGAATTTCATAGAATTGTTTATTCTCTATATCAACATCAGCCAGTATGGAGTACAGCAATAGTTTCATTGCAAATAACTTTTTATGGAAAACTTTGCACTCTCATGAGATAAAAAAATTTCTTTCAGATAAGATTTCTAACTCTCCGTCCCTTCATTACGAAAGCAGATCACTGATGCAAGAGGTGAAAGACAGTTTTTTTCTCCTCCTCAGGTCCACAGCTTCTGCAGAAGTCATTACTTGGAATGCTGGGTCTTCCGGCATGCCCAAAAAAAAAGGAAAGAGCTCTTAAGGATCGCCGTTGTGCAATGGATGGCCATATGATTTAGGGACCGAAGGCCTTGCCAACCGAGTCTGACAATATTGCACGTACCCTTCTGCTAACAACGAGGTTGAGCCTTATCGTAGAACTACTGGACAATATCCAAATTAACTGAAGCAGTGGGAATATTTATGCCCTGTAACATGTCGGAGATTGCTAGCTTTCTACTGATCTTGGCCAGCTCATCAGCAATACAATGATATCCCAAGTGTCCCAGAATTTCTCGAAGAAACCCTCGTCATCTTGGCTATCTAAGTAAATCAGAAGATTTTCTGGAAAAATCCACCCACTAAGCAAGTATTGTACCGCTTTCAAACTTGAAAAACACTCCAGTAATCAAGCCCCAGCCTATAAGAAAGTTTAATATCAGGACCCTTAATGAAGATACCACATCTTTAAGCGAACAGTGTAAATTTCAAAGGTCCCATTGGACCTTGTTTGAATTTTAAAATCGAATATTCCATCTAGAAAATTATAAGGAGTCACATAATCGAGCCTAGCGTGTCTAAGTCTTCCCAGAAGAGCAGCATGTTCACAGTTCAGATGAGGCCATGATTTGATCAAATTGAGTCTTACTGCCTTCTGTCGCAATAGGAGATCGGAGAGGAGTCAGTTAAGGACAGCAAATGAAGCCTTAGTTGGAATGTGGAACAAAGCGCATTGGTAATCATAATAGCTGACCCCTGTGTACTCTGTCCCTTAGTCGGCAGCGGCATTTGTGTCTCTGTATCGTCCAGCAAACATGTACCGCGTAAGAAAAGTTTGGCTCCATAACGTTTCTTTAGAGTCAGCATGTGATAGTTGGTCTGAGACAATAGTTCTTGCCTACGGTCTTTTTGCAGAGCGCTATTTAAGGCCCTTCTAACCCTTTTAATAGTGCTTTCCTTGTAGGAAAAGGACCCCCAGATATATAACTCTCTTGGACAAAGAAAGTTAAACCCCTTGAAACGATATTTTAGCCGATTTTTGATTGTGATATTTTACTCACTCATTCACGAAGAAGCCCAATATGGTCGTAAGGACTTTTGTAACCAAGGAAGAGGGCATGAGACTAGGAGAAAGTTACCAAAAAAAAAAAAAGTTTCTTAATAGTCTTCCATACAGATATTATCCTGTCCATCATACATAATCTAACTCAATTTAATGAAGGTGAAAATTAACCCAGAGGTTCTCACAGGAAACTTCAGATATAAGGTTTAAGATGATGTAAGAAAACCACAATGCTTTTGCTTGAAAGTGCAAAAATTATAGAACGTTCTCCTGGCTTGCTACTTCCCAACTTTTTAGCTTTTTCGATCTGTTGAGCTTACTTACTTAATGGGCCATTAACAACCCGATGAAAAGATTTCGGTTTCCTTTTACATATCATTTGGCTTGTGTTCTGTTTTTCATTGGACATTTTTTACCTGGTGGGTTCCAAGCTCTACCTATATACCTAATTGGTCACTACAATTCTTCGGTCAGGATTGTGAGACCTAGTTTCTACTGGATTATCCATAAGCGGTGGAACCTCTAGTTTAAAGTCGACTCCGAACAACAGATTTTCTGAGCAACTTTTGATGGCAATTTTTATTCACTCTCAGAGTTTATGCTAGAAGTCTGCTGAGAGGCATTCGTCGAAGATATATTTTTTTCATATTTCGTTTTTGATGTCTGACCGGGGATTCGAACCCTGGCCTTTCGTCTAATAAGCCAACACACTACCTACTAGACTACGGCAACTTCGCCGAAGATATATTTTTTTCATATTTGGCGTTTTGTTGGAGCTGTTTATGCTGGGGTTTGAATCGAGGCTTCGCGTCTCATAAGACCAGCGGATTGAACAGCGTTGCACATATTAGTTTCAAATCTAGCGAGTGCTAGTATACCACCAGGAGTGGCTCTGTGGAGTCTACATGCCATCTTCGATATAGCAAGGCCGGAATCGTTCTGGTAGACAGAAACTTTAGCTTGTTTGCATGCAAACAACTCATCCCATACGGATCTGATTAAATCAAGAGTTTTTCCAAGACATTCTCTATTAAATGAAATATTTTCTATGGTTGTTGTCTACGATGATCCTCTGTTTCGACTAATAAGGCCTTGTGTTATTGGTTTTTCCCATTGAGCATCCTGTCTTTGGCGATAGCAAATCTTTATTGACACATTCTTCTGTGTGTGATTATTGTTTGCTGTTTAGAAATTTATTTATTGTAACGAAAAACAATTTCCTTCGATTTAAATTATACGATAAGCAGAAGATCCATTTTCTATTTACGAAATTGATCGATCAATAATGTTTCAATGTTTCTTTTGCTGTCTTTCTTTATTTCGTTTCTTTCTTTTTGTCTTTATACGCATACGCAATTCTTTTATGGAGCTAAACAAACAATGGGAGTACAATGAACCACTTTTTTTTTTGGTATTTCTTTTGTGGCTCAGAGGAGCAGAGCAGGGCAGCAGAATAGCAGAGATGATGTTGATGGCCTGGCCTATACGACTGCATTTATTAAATGAATAAGCAAGCGGTCTAATTTTATAGGGTCATATATCAATGATCCAAAAGGCAACCTACGAGGGTCTTGTCTTCTGTGCGCACACAACAGGCTTTATATCAAATTGACAAGATCATAAGCTTCCTATTGCCTGCAAATGGCCAAGAAAAATAACGCAAACAGCTACACGGCAGGGGTTTGTTTTTTTGTTGTTGTTTTTTTTTTTACTCTCTGTAAACTAGACAGTGGCTCTGGCTGTTCGCTATTCAATAAACATTAGAATACCAGCACAAAAAAAAAAAAGAAAATCGAATTGTAAATAGGCCTGCATAATAAAAACAAAAAAAAAAAAACAAAAAAACAAAAAAAAAACAGAACAAAAGCTTAAAGAAACTTAAGAAGCTGCCAGCAAATAAATGAATTGCATCTTGTGAAATAAAAGAAGACTAAGAAAAATCGGCTTAAAAACAAGCAAAGCAAAGCAAAGCAAAGCAAATACTTCTTAGCTTTTACTGTGTATATATTAAGCTGTCCGCATGTGTTCTGTTTTTTTTTTTTTTTTTTGCTTTTTGTTGCTTTTGTAAGAACACTTGTTGTTGCATACAACACATTGTTAGGCATCCCTAAACGAGAGCAGCTTTAAGATGCCACTTACTTAGCAACAACAACATACCCTGGTATGCTTAAGACTTAACAAATAAGCATGAGGCCTTTATGAATAGCATAAGGCTGTGCATGAATAGGCCAAATGATGATGATGGTGGCAGCAGCGATAAGCAATCAATTGTTGGTCTCTGTCTGTACTCTATATGGCATCCTTCTAACTGTCAGCCGGGACAGAGCAATGCTGTTTGNAGCAATGCTGTTTGTTCATGCCTTTTGCGTGATGGATGATGAAGTCAGCCATAGAAGAGAGTCATGCGTTTGCCACATTGCCATCGCAATTGCATTACTTTTGCAACTATCCAAGCCAAGTCATCTTGAACTGTAAGCGCTTTTAAGTTTTTGTGCGTTTCTTTATGTTTGTTACTTCGCATGTATCTTATTGTATCCCTCATTTTTCGTTACTGTTTAAACAAATTTTTTTTTTGTGTCTATTTTTTCTTCTGTGTTTGTTATTGTTTGTATATTGTATTCCTTGAGAAACAGTGGCATTTGGCATAGTTTTCATGTCAAAATGTATGGGTGTACAAATACATCATTCTTGATGGTCATCATCAGTCTTTTGCCCATATCAATTGATCACTAAAACTGAAGTGTACCAGCCACCACCATCATCATCATCATCATCGTCATCATCATCATCATCAGCATTGGCCAGTATTATTGGCTTCAGCTTCATAGTGTTCACATCACTTGTTATTTGAAACTTTACCTTACAAAAAAATTTTTCCTTATTTTTTCTCTAATCAAACAATGAATTTTATGAAGAAAAACTTACACGAATAATGGCAAGAAAGCCAGGACCAGAACCATTGCATAGCAAATAAAGTCAAGTCAAATGTAACACGGTTTTTGCACGATTTTTTGTTTTGTATTGTTGCAACGTATTGTAGACTTTAAGTCAAGTTAAAAGGGAAGGAGTTCATACCAGAATCAAAGATAAATTTGAGTGCTTAAATCGATCTTAAGTCTTTACTCTTAACAAGCAAATAATGATGACCACAAGGCTTTCAAAGCCAACAGAGAAATAAGCCCCCTATTAATATGATATCCTCTACAGAGAAGGCTTCTAATTGTGGACTATTCGGCCATGATTTCTTTCTGATAGGCAATGATTTTTATATCCGGAATTGTAAACTCCAGTCTTACGTTGCCTTCTGAATTCATTATAATCGTTCAGGACTTTAATAAATAAATTCTTCGGAATATTTTAATGGTTGCGTATCTATAGAGCAACACAGAACTGTTGCTTATAGATCACTACACTCTCAAATTAAGAGCGTTGCCTTATGCGCTCCGTTCTGAAATAGAAATTGATTTCAATTGCGACTTCAACGAAAGAATTGCTTCAATGCTGTTCAAAGCTTTGGCTAATCTACGAAATAAAAAAAAAAAATGGAAAATGGAAAATATATTATGACGCATTGGGTATTACAACCCTTCAGTCTGAATTACGACCTAGCTTCACACACCATGATCTTATGTCTCCAAAGTAGACTCCGAACGACAGATTTTTGAAAATTTTTTCATGGGAATTTTATTTACTCTCAGAGAGGTAGTCATTGAAGAAATATTTTTAAACCCATGGCTTCATGTCTAACAAACACTGTACCTACTAGACTAGATGACCAGCGCTACAATTCCAACACCTAAACTACAGTCAAGTGTTTCCTTCTGGAATGCAATAAGGCCTCACAAGTTTCAAAAATGTGTTATCCTCCTTCTCACCGCATATTGTTTTTGAATGTACACGCTACAGTGCCCTGTAAAAAAAAACCGTTCACCAACCAAACCATATTCCCCAATGGTCTGATGTATGCCACAAAAATGTTCTGACTTTATCACCGTCTTCGAAGCTTCTTCCTCTCAATCTCATTGCCGCGAATTACCTCATGACTTGAGACTCTCCGAAACAGTTCCTTATTATCTTTAATTTAACCCAAAAGCCGATCTCTTGAATGGCAAACTGATTGTCACGTAGTTTTGCTTTACCCGTTCCTTTGTACTTTTTATGCAAGCTGAATTGAGCCTTTCTTTCATAGACTTTCTATTGCAAATGGGTTTGGAATATATTATGCTAGGACCCAAAATTTTCAACTTCTCTCTCAAGATCCTTTGTTGACCCATTCATATACCACAAAATAGTCTGGCTTTTTTAAAAGAGTCTTTAAGCTCCCAGTTGTTTCAGTAACTTCTGTTGTTAAGTAGTGTTTTGAAGCATTTTTTAGAATCATACAGGCTACTGCTTCGGTTTAGGGAGGGAGCTGTTAGCCATATACAGGATATTATTAAGTTAAGAATCTAACCACAGTCTCCAAAGCTCTTGGTTTCATTACCATGTACAGTGGATTCAAATCCAACAAAACCAACCTCCAGAGCTGCTCTAGGACAGGTTTTAATTGGTTCTGTTATATCAATTCAGTTAAGCCCTTGTATCACGTCCAACTCTATTTGAGCTATTTTCCGATTTGTTCTGTCTATCCGGACAATAGCTTGATATGTCTTACCATCATGGATTGTAACCAAAGTTTTCTCACGCTTAAGTGCTTCCTTTAAGAAATATGAAAGGATTGTTGTTATGTCTTTAGTCATACTGACTAGGTTATCTACGCTGGACCCGACCAATGCTCCAATTGAACTCGAAGTGCTGAATAGCTTCGTTAAAACTAGAATTATGTTTTACGTTGTTGATATAATTGTGCATACATTCTTTGAGATATGTTTACATATGGACTTTGTGTCAAAAATTTTCTTCATTTTATGTTCTCTGATGCTGTTCTTCTATCATGTTCCATGCCTTGCTAAGCCATTGAAGTGTTATTTTGGGTGGCCATAAGTTTTTAAGGTGCTACCGTTATGATACAATACGACATTCATTTTTATAACACAGCTGATCCGCCATTTTTCTTTTTGCATTTAATTTATTTGAGTTTTGTTGCTGGCAATATGGCGGAAGGCTATGGCTTGTGATTCTAAATGGCTTCCCGATTAATGAAATTGAAACAAAGAAAGAAAATAAAAAAGAAAGTAAAAATGATTTTATTTGCCTACATTCTTCTGCCTCTCATGAGGTCTCTATATATTGTTGTTGTATCTTCTGTATATTGTTATTGCATGTCAGGCCCTCGATGTGAATTTACTTTCCAGAGATATTCCCCAATATTTTACTTCCGTTTACTGTGATATTGTTTCAGCCAGAAGTCGAGGCAGCTGTACGGTCTTGTCAGACACATGTTCCATGCGCTGTTGATTAAAATCCACTTAAAAAAGGCTGAATTGGTATTGTGATGCCTAAGATGGCAGTGTCAGAAAGCTCATTTCAATTGCATGCTGAATAAATATGATGCCTTTGAGTTTACTGCGCTTATTCTCGTTGTTCCCAATGACAATAAAAATTAAATTTACTCCAGGAAATTAAAAGACAACTTTAGGCTTCCCAATGACTTACAAAAGAAAACGAAAATGCTTTCGGTAACTAGTGGACATTTGCCTCTATTTATTCATGAGAATACTGTGGCAATGTGCCTTGTTTCACTGTTTTTCATCGATATTTCATGGCAATATGTTGCACTGAAATAAACGGACTTATTCCCATAGTTTTCTATCTGTCACGAAGACACAACAACAAGTGATCGACTGGCCAGCGGATCGCGCGCAATGCTTTTCAGTGAGAATTTGTTCGTGAGCATCCATATATGGAACTCTTCGCAGAAAACTTTACTTACTCCGCTCTCATATAAATTATATTTTTAGTTGCAAAACAATGTAATGCATGAGTAGGGGCAATCCCCTAAGTGTTGGTAGCATATTAAAGAAATAAAAAAGGAAAATTATTTGCACTCATGAATTCTTGTTAGAGTTTTCTGCTGCCAGAAAGTCGTTTTCCAATTAGGGTAGCATGTCGTTCACAGACACAGGTTCACTCGGTGGCCCATATGGCCCCTTCTTGTGTTACTCAGTGTGAGTTAAGCCAACTTGCTATGATCCGTTGGCGGTTAGTTTGAACCACTCCGAGTTCCGAATGAAACCAGTCAGTTCTTTCAGTGTGTTATGTTCGTCATCATGCCCAGATCTCCAAACGTTCTATCATCAGAAAACCGATAATTTCCGCTTGGAAGTGCAGAACATAAAAAGTGCATGAAAGGTGTTGTACCGATTCTGTCTCCTCCGTATCACGGCATCTTCTGCAATAATAATGGTGGGGTAGACCGAGCATGTCAGCGATACTACCAATAGCACAGTGGCCCTTTAGAATTACTTTTAAAATGCAAGGCGATTTCTTGTCGAAATCAAGTCGTTTCCTGGGTCTCCCGCTTAAAAATTCAACAACCAGCGATTGGCAATTAAAAACTGGGCTTGAGAGTGTTTAAGAGTGTTTCAAAATTATCAATTGAATTCCTAAACTCTAAGGGCTCGTCCACCGTGCTCTATGGGTGCACAGAGCTAAGCCACGTATCCTCGCTGTTTGAGGATAGACTAGCACACGAATTATTCGGCTTTTTTCTTCAAAATTTCAAGAGTTTCAGTGAGGATTGGAATTTTTTTTTGCTGTGTTGCTTCCTTTTCTCCTCACTTTAGCTGGTCATGTACTGTGTAGTGCACTAAGCGGTATTAAATTTCACTGGAATTCTTCCCTCATTTTCAAATCAAATTGTAAAACAACGAGGAAAAAAAAAAACAAGAAAATTCTCTTGTTGTTACTACTTTCGCATTGATGTTGTTATTGTTCGCTGCTGCTTGTGCTAATGCCAGTATTATTGTTGTTGCTGTTGTTGTCATTGTTTTTTCGCGTTGTTACAAATTTTCTTGTTCGTCAGTGGGAATTGGTTGATGTTGTTGTTCAATTTCTGTTTTTTTTTCTTTTGGTTTTTTTGTTGTTGTTGTTTTTGATCATTTTCTTTAATTTTATTTTTGTTCGTTGTCCAGCTCTGTTTTAACCAACTGGCTGGTTGTTGTTCGGGCATAATCAACAATTGAAAATCTAATAGAAAAACAACAA
>QOCX01000868.1:32268-53257 GCA_005959815.1 Sarcophaga bullata
CAACATGTAACAGCAGAAGAAAAAGTCTAAATATTGGAACGTGAAGAAGAACGTTCAATGGACAGACATACAGACAGACAGACAGACAGACAGGCAATAAGAAATTTAGATGAACTAGAGAAAGACATAAGAAAAGTCACATGTAACCTGTTGCCTGAAACTCAAGCAGAAGAAGAAAAACTAAAATCGACAAAACAAAACAAAACCAAACAAAATAAAAACTTTTCTTTAAGCCATGTTTTCTTAAGATCTTTTTTTTTTTTTTGTTGTTTTTTGATCTGCAATTGCTGCTGCTGTTGCTGTTGCTGTTACTGTTGCTGGTTTCTTTCGAAAGCAAACAAACAAACAGCAAAACTTGACCATGTTTTGTCCCCACATATTAACAATTGACAACATTTTCTTTTCTATTCTGGCTGTTTTTTTGTTTTTGTTTTATTTTCTTTCCATTCTTTGTTTTGCCTTTCTTTCTTTGTGTTCTTTTACTGGCTTAAAGGCATTTTCATTTTTCTTTTGTTGTTCAATGCGATTGCTATTGTCATTGCAGTTGATGCTGTTATTGTTGTTATTGTTGTTGTATTGTAACATGTTTTGTATAATTGTTTGATGTTGTTGCAACAACAATTGTAGTCCCAGATGCTTTTATGCAAATGTTACTAAAACGACTCTCTTTTTTTTTGTTCCTTTGAAAGCATAAACGCAAATAAAAGAAAATCTACAACAAAAACAACAACAATAAGAACAACAACAATAATAAAATCACATAAAAATTTTCTAAAGCAATTGTAATGAATAATCACTTGGTTCCATGAAAGTTTACCATTGCATGGGTCTCACCATATAGGCACACTTATATTCATACACTCTGACAAAACCTTTACTCATACCCATAAGGACTAAAAGCGAACAAAAAAAAAAGAAAAAAAAAAAACGTTTGAAAGAAAGAAAGAAAGAGATTTAAAAAATCTTACAGTGGGAAGGACATAAATAGCAAACAATGATAACATAACGGTCAGATAACCGAAGGACCTTAATTTATATGCAACGAGATAGAATAAGGTCTATGGTCTATAAAGTCGAGTAGAGTGGTATCTAAACGCTAACATACGGAAGCTGAGCTACGTCACAATCTGATGCAGAAAGTATGGGAAGAATTTTTCTTTGTATGTGAAAACCTTCAACCAAAACGACGGATATAGCAGCAGGTTATGCCATTCATTCCATGGAACCATAAAGGCAGAAAAGCAGATGTAAATTATACTGGGGAAGCGATACTCTACCAGACATTACTCTTTCGAGAGGAAAAGATGGATAGAACTTAAGAAATTTCTTACAGAATTCAGACGTTCCATAGCAAGTATGGTTGGTATTCTTTCATGGTGTGTGCACAACAAGTCTACTTGTTGGCTTGGCCAAGGGAGCTTTGAATGGCTCTATCTCCTTTAAACTACTCATCCTCCCAACTATTTATGAAATAAAAATCCATTCAAACCTATTACTAAAGAGAAGAGGGAAATACCACAAGAAAACCCTACAATAAAAGCGAGTTAACCAGAGCTAAACGATAATTTGAGGCAAATGTAGAACACTACAGACAGCTATCTCTTGACAGCATTTCTGTAACATAAAGCGGCAAGCTGTTCAGCAATTCCGCATGTAAATAATATTCCAATATATGGAGTCATAAATAGTAGCGACCTCAGTCAACGTGGCACTGCCGCATGGTGGGGCCTTGGCAGAACCAATTCCAGCAGTAGATAACCCAATGAACAAATCCAGATACATAGAGAGAGAGAGAGAGAGAGAGAGAGAGAGAGAGAAAGAGACAGACAGAGGAGTGTAAGGTAGCGATGTACTCTTCTTGGTTCGTTTTCGTCAATGAGTAATTGAAGGCTTGTAACTTATAATAAAATCCTGTGATCCAAATTGTAGCTTTAACAACCTGGCATTACTTTAGTGCCAGCATCGGTCGACAGAACCTCATTTTATATATAAGCGGACACAAATTCAGCTCGTGACACCGGCTGAGGTTCTCTTTGGGGATTTAATGCAATTGCATTTGCTTATATGGTGGTTGGAACCAATAGAAGATCAGTGCTCTCCCTAAGAAATAAGATAATGTTGATCATGAATTAAAAATGTCCATTGTCTCTGGCCAATTGTTGTTCTGTCTTCAGTTATACTGACTAGGTTACCACCACTTGACACCTCAAACTGTCCCTTTGAACTCGAGTTTGAACTGAAGTCTTATGCCATTCACTTTTATTGTATTTTACTGTATTTTGTTATAAATTTGATCCTTTGAAATAAGTTATTGGATTTTTAAATTTTCTCTTTTAACTCCCACTGTATATTCTTCACCATAATTGTGTGTAAGTCTACGAATACATGAATGAGTGTGGCAAGTTGTTTCAAATGTTGGCGTTTCATACGATTTCTATCATTTTCAATAAGAAACTAACTGTACTTGCTGTTGTTACAACCATGCGGCTCAGTGTGAGGACAGTACGTGAGTATGAATATGTTGGGGTGTTCAAAATTTAAGGAACATAAAGCGACAGCACCATAGAAGCCGCATTGGAAACACTAACTCATAGGCTATGGAACCATGAAAACAAATGCAATGGGAAAAGTAACAAGAACAACAACAACAACAACGACAATAACATTATTGTCAACTCTCTGTAGAGTTTGAAACATGGAAAACGAATCTTGTAAATGTGTACCATCATCATCATCATCATCATCAACATCATCATCATCGGCTTAGCCATCATCGACAGTGAGTGAATGCATTATCAGAACATGTCACTTGGGAGTGCAATCTCCTCCTCTCATAGCAATTATCATTTCTTTTTCTTGGCTTTTATTTTTCTTTTGCTTGGAATAATCGGTTTTTTTTTTTGATTTTTCTAGATGATGTTCTTGTAGTTGTTGTTGTTTGTTTTAAAATTCGGGTTTTATGGCCATTTTTCTCTTCTTTCTAGATTTCCTTTCAGAAATTTCAAGCATATGGCGCTTAATGATCTTGTGATTATTATTTGTCATGTTGTTGTTATTGTTTTAGTGCGGGATTTATTAACCCATTAAATTCATTTCGTTGTGTAAAGTAAAGCTGACAACAATTTCTCACCACATTTAAAACAGATTCTCTTGCTGTTGAAAATTAAATTGTTTTTCTGCCTCTTGCTGTTGTTGTTGTTGTTGTTGGTGGTGATTTTATGATTTGAAATCTTTAAAGTTATTCTCTAAGACCCACACCCCTTTTTTCCTTATTTTTTTTTTTTGGATTTTATGGCAGCTAATCGAGTAATTTTCTTGTTAGAAAATCTTTTTTGTTTTCAGTTTTTTTCTGGAATATGCCATTGGATTTTTAATCAACATTGAAGAGATTTATGTTCGAGATAATCGTTTAATCATACTCATACTCATACCACATACATATTGACTTCAATAAATCAATAAACCGTTAAGTTTTTTTTTTTATTTCGTATGCAACACACACAAAAAAAATTATTTGAATTTTATTGCCTCTTTCGTTTGTCTAATCAATAGCTTTGGGATCTTGTCAAACATGTTCTGTTATGTTCGATGTTCTTAGGTGTTGGGGGGGAGAATGAAATATTCACTCTAGAAAAAAACTATCAATTGATTGACACTTTAATCTGAACATGAGTTTTCTTTTTTTGTTAAAGCGAAAAAGGGCTTACTTGCTACCGATCATAGTCTTTGATAACCGACCCAGTTGAAGTATATGCTGCCAACAACGACCATGGGATTGGCTCTGTCTTCTCTATTTTGACTCTATGTTCAGAAAAAACAGTATCAGTTTCAGAATATTTGAAAAGTTAGGCGTTTATTGTTTATTTCGGTCCTAATTACCTCATTTTCAACAGCATTCAGTCAAAAACGGCAGAAGAACAACAATTCAATCAATAAAAGACTTGCAGACTACATAGACGGAGAGTTTTGTCGGGACTTTAGATTCCCAAAATCTGGTGTAGCGAATACACCGTCTGTAATACATTTGCACAATCAGTTGAATTGCGCACAGGATAAAACACTGACAGAGAGTAGTGATAAATAGGGATGAACTATCCCTGGATTGTGGCTTTACCAACCTGGCGTTAGTTTAGTGCCAGCATCGGTTGACAGAGCCTCACTTTATATATTAGGGGACACGAATTCATCTCGGGTTCTCTTTAAAGAATTAATTCAATTGCTTTTGTTTACATGGTGGATCAAATGAATAGAAGATCTATGCTTTCCCTAAGAAATATGAAACAATTACAATGAATTAAAAATTTCCATTGTCTCTGGCCGATTGTTGTTCTTCACCGTTTACGTTTACTCTACAAATATAATGTGTTTCATGTTGTGGATATAATTGTTTGAAATATGTTTACATACGGTCTATAAAGACCATCAAAAACCTTCTCTATTTTATGTCATCTGTTACTGTTTTTATACCTTTGCAAGGAAGGCCACGCCTTCCTAACCATTGAAGTGTTATTTGAGTGACCATAACTTTTTAGTTTTACCGTTCTGATACTCTATGGCATTCATTTTTAATAACATGGCTGATCCCCCCCATTTTTTTTTTGCATGCAATTTATGTTTACTGAAATTTTGTGTATTAAGCCTAACCATTCTGAAGTTTGCTAGAATCCTTGTACTTTTCGTAAATACTATGCTGCTCTGTTACAGCCCACGACCTTCCTCGTGATCATTATGCAAGAACCTACAATTATTTCAGCAGTTTGGCTGTCTGAAAGTACGCTACTATCTCTCTCAAGCTTAGTAATAATCACAGCATCACAGCAGTCAGTATGACAAATACGTTCACAATTGTAATTACAAAATTGTTTTTGGCCATAAACACGAGCGCTGAATTCTTTATCATTTAAACGTCTAAAACACCGTGAAATTTTTCGTAAGCTAGGGATTATTATTATGTTTTATTGGCTTATTATTGACAATAACTGGCTTATTATTGACGAAACCTTATAACAATTTTTCGTTAAAAATAGCGATCGTTTAATGGAAATTAATTTTATAAACAGATTTCACATATCGTTCATTCTTTAAACATACATCCTTGCCCTATAGTCCAGACTTTACCCGGTATGACTAACATCTGTTTCGATTGAAGTATAACGTTTGATTTTGCTGCGATCTTGCCTGCAAAAAATTTATTTAGGCGAGGAATATTTGAATTTTTAATTATTTTTGGAGTGACTATGCATCAAATGGCATATGTCATCGGCATAATTAAGTTTGGCCAGATCGTTGCACAAATTTTTTCTTGTAAGCCTTATACCAAGTATTGGACAGTTTGTGTTCCTCTATCAGTCCAAAATGTTGTCACTTATTTTCCTCAATTCGTTTCTACAGGTTCAAATGAAATGAAATATAATCATTTCATCTTCTTTATTATTGCCATTCTTTATTTCAGTTTCATTAATCAAAAAAAAAGGAAACATTTTTCAGGAAGCCGTTTAGAATTACAAGCTAAGCCTTCTGCCATATTGCTAACAACAACACTAAAATAAATTCAATTTCCAAAAAAAAAAAAAAAAAAAATGGTGGGGGATCAGCCATGTTATTCAAAATGGCATGCCAAGAGAATATCATAACGGTAAAAATTTAAAAAGCCATGGTCATGCATATAACACTTTAGTGGTTAGCAGGGCGTGGCCTTACATGCAAAGATATAAAAACAGTAACAGAGGACATAAAACGGAGAAGGTTTTTGACACAAAGTCGGTATGTAAACGTCTTAAACAATTTATGCGCAATTATATCTACAACATGAAACATAAGTCTAGTTTATCCATGCTATACAACACTAAAATAGATCGCTAGACTTGTCTAGTGTAGGTAAGCTAGTCAGTATCACAGAAGATAGAAAAACAATTGGCCAGAGACAATGGAAATTTTTAATTTATTGTAATCGTTTCGTATTTTTTAAAGAAAGCATAGATCTTCTAATTATTTGATCCAACTTATAAGCAAATGCAACTGCATTAAGTCTACAAAGAGAAACTTAGCCAGTGTCACAAGCTGAATTTGTGTCTCCTTTTAACTGAAATGAGACTCTGTCAACTATTGCTGGCACTAAAACAAAGCCAGTTTGTTAAAGCCACAATCTGGATCACAGCATTTTCTCATAAGTTCCAAGTCTTAAAGTGGCAAAACCAAGGACAATACATCCCTAGCTTTCACTTTTCTCGGTCTGTGTTTTAACCCGTTCTGGCGGCACTAATGATATGACAGGATGCTTTCTGAAGTACCAACCACGCAAATCGATATGCACTACTACCGGACACTGCAGCTGCAATCGGCAAGGAATATTGAATGATAAAAATTGAATCAAATGCCGGACCTTGGCTTTCACAAGTCTCTTCGCTGTGCGAGATTTATCTGTTTATGCAATGGCCGGCAGCATCTTTCCGTGTCAATTGCAGACGCTTCCATAATTTAAAATTTTTAAAAAATTTAGCGAATATACCTGGATTTGTAGTAGAAGTCGCCGTAGTCTAGTGGGTAGTATGTTGGCTTATTAGACGTGGGACATCGGTTCAAAACTTAGGTTAGACATGTCCAACTCAACGAAATAAAGAAAAAAATATTTCTTTAGCGACATTCTCTTAGCAGACTGCTGGCACTAATAAGGAATTAACATGAAGACCTTTCTCAAAAAAATCTGTTGTTTGGAGCTGATTTTAAGCTCTAGGTCCCGCCATGTATAAAGTTAACGCACATAACATGCGGGATGTGAGAATCTAGGCCGTAATCCTGACTAAAGAGTTGTAATGAATAATTATGCATGCATGAATGGGTGGAAGGCCTCACGGAAAGTTTTCTCAAAATTTCTGTGACCGCGACCTAATTTTCTGTGACCTCGCTCGTTGTCATTGACCTCATTGCAGGAGAGACATATTCTCCTGATATCTGTAGGACTAACAAAGACAAGGATGAGGAGGAAAGATTACATACATACACACATACATACTTACATAATTGGCCACTACAACCCTTCAGTCAGGATTATGGCCTAGCTTCTCACACCACTTATGTTGTGTGTGTTAATTTTTATACATGAGTGGCGGGACCTACAGTTTAAAGTCGACTTCAAACGACAGATTTTTTTTAGAAACTTTCATGGAAATTTTATCTACTCTCAGAGTTTTTGCCAGAAATCTGCTGAGAGGAAGTCGCCGAAGAAATAATTTCTCATATTTCGTTTTTGATGCATGACCGAGGATTCGTGCGCTGACCTTTCGTGTAATAAGCCAACACACTACCCTCTAGACTACGGCGACTACAGGCCATATGCACCTAGAGCGTATATGGCCAGCAGTACGGCTTTTAGCATGCAATTTTTATCACCTATCCATTGTAGGGATGGATGTAATATTGAGAGACTAAGCAGCTTTAGCAGTAGCCTTCGTATGATTAGTAGCCTAGATTAGCAAGAAATTCACTACGTTATTGCAATAATCCATATCGTTGTTTATCTCTGTGATGGCCATTTTTGCCTACCTATCTAGCCTAGATACTCTTACTAACAAGAAAGTATATTCCAAGGTTCAAGACTAATTTCTTTTATTTTTTTTTATTTTCCAGCTGACGCTAGAATTTTCAATGAATGAAGCAACAAATTGGTGTCAAATTTAATTGAGACAAGTTGGAATACGTTAAAGCTTGTTATTGGACCACCATGACAGAAGCTATAAAACAACGGTCGCATCCGTTATTAATTTCACACTTCCGTTAACAGGTGCGTATCATAAAAACGTTTTTTTTTTTGAACATTTTTTTGAAGTACTTTTCAAAACAATTAATTTTCTATTGACACTTGAAAAGTTTTCGAATTGAAATTAAATTTTCTAATGTATTTACATAAACAAATACACACAAATACAGTTACGCATACATATTTACGTACACAGAGATTATAATGAGAGAATGATGATAATTATTCATGTTGCTGTCGAATATTTGAAGAGGAAATTAATCACTACTCATCGAATCAATTACAGCTCTTATGCCCTGGCATTGAATGACTGAATGAATGAAGGCTGACTGACAATGTGACAGATAGATGCACATACACACGCATATAAAACAATTAATTTTATAGTGATCGATAAGTAGTGATTGTCATTGTTACTATTGACACAATGCAACAAAAACAAAAAAAAAAAAAAAAACTAGAAAAAGAAAGAAAAGAAAAATGAAAGAAAAATCATATGCGTTGACATTTATGTGACAAGTGAACCCACACTTTAAATATTACCCAAAAAACAAATAATATTACAGTCAAACACATAAATTGACATACACAAACACACATACACACACACACACACACAATTAAAATGTGAAATAAAATTTTAATTTTTCCAAAAATTTTCCAAAAAAAAAAAAAGAAAAAAAACAAAAACGAATTAAAATCAGTGATTATTTCCAGGAAATTCACACTGCAGTGTATAGTCATTCATTTAGTCGTGTGTGCTTAGCACTTTGTCATCATTATGATTGTGATGTGCCTTGGGTATCCATTGCATTCAATCAAAAGCAACCCCTCCCTGACATGAATTGTAAAGTAAATCTTTCAATACCATACAACAATAACAACAATAACACAAACAATACAACAATAATCAATTTGTCAATGTATCAGCATGTAATGGTTGTGTGTTTATGACAGCATTTGAGTTTGTTTTACACCAGACGTTATAATTCTCATTGGGTATATAATACTCCTTCTATTGTTTAGTTTGTTTAAAGGGATTAATAAATCACCTTCAAATTTTCTAAATATTGCTGGGGGAAATTGTTGTGATTGTTTTCTTTGGAAAATTAAGAAATTTTTTTTTTTTGAAAAGAAAATTCAAAACAATTTCGTCACTTGCTTGTATACTCATAAAGAAGGAAAACATTTCTTCCAGAGTTGTTAAAAATTTTTGGAAAAAACTATAAGAAATGGTTCATGTTTTCGTTTAGAGGCAGAAAATTATAAAAGAATTGTTAAAGAAGACGCGAAAAAAATTTTAATTAATTAAATGAGAAATTAACCATTGTAACGGCTGTTATGGATTTAGAAAAGTTAGGTTATAAACGTTTTTTTATTTCTTTTTTTCTATCTCAGTATTTTATTTTCACTTTGTATCATACATACATACGTACATAATTGTTCATTACAAGCCTTCAGTCAGGATTAGGACCTGACATACATGGTCATGTACTATGTCTTAATTTTACACATGGGTGGTGAGACCTACAGCTTCAAAGTTGAATCCAAATGAACGATTTTTCAGAAACTTTTCATAGCAAACTTATTTAAACTCTGAGTTTTGATCAGAAGTCTGCTGATCAGAATTTGCTAAAGAAATATCCAAATTTCGTTTGGTTGGAGACGTCTGCCCTGTGATTTGAACCATGGTCTCACGTCTAATAAGCCAACACACTTCCTACTAGACTACTTCCTAGTGACTTCGCAATTATGTCAGTTTCTTTTATAAAGTTTCTCTAACAAACGGGGTAATTGGTTTATTAGCGTACGTTTTGGTATGATATGGTTGCCATCAATCTTTGCTAAGAAACAACAACAAATTCTGTTGAGTTATTTTACTGAATTAAAGTAGCAAGGAATTTCGCTCATTGAATTCTAGTATCATACTATACTACTCTCTGAAAATAGAAAAGGGATTTGTGGCACATTCCTGAATAGACTAGTGGGATGAAATGTGGAACAGACTTTATTATTAAAAATAATTTTCTTTCGAATTCGAACGCCCAAAACTACTTCACTTCGGACTAGAAGCTAGTTATAAACAGGCTCATATTGTGTTACTCTTAATTCCGTTTCCAGCCTTCGTCGCCTATGACTAGCGTACAACGAGGTTCGTTCTACGAACTACTATTTAGCTCACCTTAGTTTAAGTTTTTTTTTTTTAGACCAATACTCAAAATAAAATTCCTATTCATGTTGTGCATTGTATTGTAATAGAGGAGAGATAGTTTTTAGGAGAAACGAAGAAGAAATAGTTTGTGGCAATAACTTTTTTAATGACCAGTCCAGACCAGACCAAACCAGTGGTGGGAGAAACCTAACTGGACCATCGAGTCACTCTATATATTTGAGATCTAAAAAAGGGTTAAGCTTTCAAGTGATAGTTCCTCACTTTTAAGTATTGCTTTGTGACTTAAGTCGTCATAGGGTAGCGTAAACAAACGAACATACATCTCATAGTGTACGATCCTATAACACTCCCAACAAGTGCTAATTTGACCCGTCGAACAGCCCAGTTTAGGCTGAGCTCCGATTTTCCTGCAGACGACTCGGTACGCTGTTCCAAAAGGGTTGATGTTAGCCTCCTGGCATATCCGCTGAATGGATATTTTCTTGCTCCTTTTTATGGCTCTTCTAAGTCGATGTCTTAGATCCTCATATGCAGCCCGTTCGTCTTCCCATGTCGGTCTTCCTCTCGCACGCTGAGCTCTTCTTCTCGCCCTAAAGCATGCCGACCGCAGACTTCGAATTTCGTCGTTCCACCAGTAGCGGGAGTAACGTCCCCTACATACAGCCCTCCTAGGCATAGCAGCATCACATGCTCCGTTCAGCACTTCGTATACTCCCCTCACCATTTCATCGACCGTGCTGCCAGTCGTATTAAAAGACGACAGAATCAATTTATATGTCTCCTCGTCGAAGCAGGATGTATATATGTATGTATGTATGTATGTATGTAAGTATATATGTATGTATGTATGTCTGTTTGTATGTATGTATGACCTTCATAAAACAAATCAATATTTGTGCTCAGTTCGCTCAATATTTGTGGTTTCTCTTTGAAATTCTATTGGCAATGAATTCTATTGCCTGTTGCAATGCTCATATTTCTCTTATTTCTTGTCACTTTTCACTTCAATACACATTATTACACTCAACCTGAGAAAACTGTCATACAGCCAGTTCTCCTCGTTCTGGTCCTATGAACAACTAGTACAGTGTTCTCCAAGCTACGAACGTCACAGTCACAGGTGCATTCCTCTCTAAATTTAATGCCTTAAAATTTTTAATTCACACTCTGATTACAAGCTTTACGCTGATCAGACTATATTTCACATTCAAAATTCCTACTGATTTGAGGATAATAATTAAAATCGTGTTCATTTTTTTTTTAGTGTTACCAACCTTAGCACAAATTCAAAATGACGACCACAATTTTGTTTGTCCAATGAGCATACAACCCTTCATGCAGATGACTGCCATTAAAAACTGTTCGATAGATGCCAGTGGCTAATTGCTGCAACATTTACTTGATTTGGTGCAATTTAAGTTTTTAATCGCCGGCAATTTTTCAATTCATTTAGAACAGGTGTCGCAATAATCATCAACGCCATCACCAGCTGACAGAAAGACAGCCATGAAATGCTGTACCATGGTTCGTTATTTTCAATGTATTTTTCAGCATTTTTTTTTAGTTTTTTTTTTTTTTTGGTTTTTGCTGTTTTGCATATTTTTTTTTTTTGTTCTTTTTTCCGTTTTTTTTTTCTCCAGCATGTCTGGATTTTTCGTCTCTCTTTTTTTGTTAATAATTTGCATATTAAATGAGCTGGACACGATGTGTCTTGGAATAATTTTTAGTTGCTTGCAACAGCAAGATGCAGTTTTTTCGTTTTTTTTTGTGTTGTTGTTGTCCTCTCAGCGACATGATTTGGAAGGAAAAAATTTTAAAATTTTTCTTAAAAGGTTCATAAAATCAACAACAACAGATTGTTGTAGATGAAGAATAAAGACTCCTCCTCACACATTGGCACATCTGTAACTACGATTGTCTGTCTGTCTGTCTGTCTGTCTGTTTGTCTGTCTATCTTTTGATCTGTCTGTCCGGCATACAAAACAAGTAAAGAAGTGTAAGGCGACGCAACATTAATTTAAAATGTTAGAAAAGTTAAGAAAACAGGGTGGCAAAATCATGCAAATAATGTCTAATATGGAGACGACCTGGACAGACGACATAAGTCTGTAAATAGTGTGTCTGCTGGAGTCTGTACTTTTTTGTTTTTCTTTTGTTGTTGTTGCTTTAAATAAATTAAACAATTTTCTTGCCATCAATTAGAAGAAGCAAAGAAGCAAAGTGTTCAAGATGCAGATGCAGAAAAGAAAAGAAAAGAAAATAAAAAATAGACAAAAAAGGGACGTATTTGCTATTGTTGCTGCCACTACTGTGTGTAAGTGTGAAATTAATGAAATTATTTTATGCTCAAATAAGGAATTCACTTCTATTTTGAAATGCTTCTTTTATCTTTTGTTTTCTTTTCTTTTCTTCAGATTTTCTTATGGTACACAGAGTGTATAATTAAATAATTTATTAAAGTCTCTTCCCCCTTCTTTAGCTTGAGAAGATGAAGATGAAGATGAAGATGAAAATGAATATGAGTTAAATAGGCGGCAATGCCCGATTGCTCTTTTAATGGAATTGTTGATGAGTTTTCGGCAAAGAAGTGATTGTAATACAACGAGGATTTATTTGTTTAGGATTTGGGTTTGTTTAGGTTAAGTTGGAAGCCAATGCAGCTGTTGTTATACCCTTACAAACAATTACTTCTCTCGACTATACCATCTGACTCTATAGTTTTACTGGAAGGTAAAGATTTAAACCAAATTACTACGGAGTATACTTTAGCTGTTAGCAAATTCTAGGTGCAAAGAGTTCTTCGAGTTTATAGTCGCCGTACTCTAGTAGGTAGTGTGTTGGCTTATTAGACGCAAAGCCAGGCTTTGAATCCCCGGTTAAACATCAAACACGAAATATGAAAAAAAATTTCTTCGGGGACTTTCTCTCAGTAGATTTCTGGCAATAACTCTAAGCGTAATTGAAAAATTGCCATGAAAATTTTCTCAAAAAAATCTGTCGTTCGGAGTCGACTTTAAACTGTAGGTCCCACTACTCATGTATAAAATTAACACACACAACATAAGTGCTGTGAGAAACTAGGCCGTAATCCTGACTGAAGGGTTGTAATGGCCAATTATATATGTATGTGTAAGAGTTCTTCGTCGCATGGTTTGAAGTGATGACATACAAAACGTTCTGCTTTCTAGTCTTCTTCGTCGTCATTAAAGCTGCTGCAAAAGTCCTAAGTAAGGGATTCCCAGTTAGATTCAACATAAATTAAGTTTTGCTTCTTTTCATAGCGCGGTTTTCTAATCACTAAACCAGTGTATCCTTTATAAAGGGTGAGTCATTTCAAAATCCAAAACTTAAAATGGTTTGAAATTTTGTCAAAATTATTCTTTTGTTGTGAAGTACAATTGTTCCGGTTAGAAATGGATTATGATTTCATTTCATATGGCCACCTCATTCGAACGAATCAATTTATGTGCACTTTTTCAAGTGTATGGGGTCGTATCTCGGTAATAGCATCACAAATATTGGCGTTTAAATGCTCAATTGTTTTTGGTTAGGCGGCATAACACTTTCCTTTAACGGCGTCGTACAGAAAAGAGTCCAACGGTGTCAAATCGCAGCTTCTTGGTAACTAATTGACATCACCAGTTCGACTAATTAAACGGCTATCAAATGTTTGATGCAATAAATCGATTGTGGCATACGATGTGTGACAAGTTGCACCATCCTGTTGAAATCAAACATTATTCACAACAATACCATGAAAAGTGGGTACAAGGAAATCAGTTAGCTTGGTTGCATCCTCCTCATTTTCAAAGAAATATGGGCCTTCGCTACGCAAGCCGCACTAAACAGTCTCTCCATGAAGAGCGGTTACTATAAAATCAGTTGTCACGGTGCGTTCTTCTCATTTTCAAAGAAATATGGGCCTCCGGTACACAAGCTTCTGTAAGTTCTTTGTGTAAATTTTCTAAGCTCCAAATACAGCAATTTGCTTATTAACGTACCCACCAAGATGAAAATGACCAATCATCCGAAAAGATGATTTTTTTTTTTTTTGCAAAATCGACATCATCATGCAGTTTTTCGTTGAATCATTTAGCGAAGCGACAACGAAGCGGGGGTGGTCTCATGCTGCTTCAACCAATTGAACTTTGTTAGACGTCAAACCGAGATCTTTTCCCGAAATTCGACATAAACTGGTGCGTGAAATATTCAATTCGTGAGAATGATGACGAGTTGATTTTGATCGGATTCTCATGCACACTCTCAGCCACAGCTTCGATATTTTCGTGTGTACACACTGTATGAGCCCGTTCACGTTTTGGCGCATCAACAATTAAACCTGTTCCACGAATTTTCGACAATAAACTTCTGTATACTGGACACTGTTAGAATTTCTCTGCGACATTTTCGTGCACTTTCCGATCAAAATTGTCTTTGTTTTGGAAATAAATTTCCAATAAATTCCAATGTTGCTCAAGCTTAAATCGATTCATTACGTTTAGTGGAGATAGCATACAGAATCTTGTGACAGAATGGAATGACATATGTATTGTCAGATTCGAAATAATCGATGGTTTAAATTTAAACTGTTAGATGACCCACCCTATATTTAAATTATTAATTGAAAATCATTTTTTTTTATAATTTCTTTTATAAATTTCGATGAATCTCAATTGATTTAAAGTCAAGTGACGAAGCAATGGTTAAAATTAAAAGCGTTAGATGACCCACCCGATACCATAATTCGCTTAGAAATGAAACCATTTCTTTGTACTTCTACAGAGTAATGCCAATTTCATTTTTAAATTCATTCGAGTTTTTCTTCGTACGGACGACGACCGTCGATCGTTGGTGTGAAGATGGTGTCTTCCGCTGAGCGTTTCCTGTCTTTAAGTAGCAAAATGTGTATGAGGTATTATCGAAATTTAGGTTTCGTATAAAATATCTATTGATGCCATTATGCACTTTCTTGTTAGCCAGTTCACTTCACCTACAGATGAGATGACCATGCCCTCAAGTCGGTCGTGCAACATATCCAATGTGACAGGGCTGAGATCACTATCATGTTGAAGAGACGCATGTCATTAATGCATACGATCATAAATTGACGGTGTGGCCAACGTCGTTTTTAATGAAGCATGGACCGATTGTCACCGTTGTGTGGTAGATAGTGTATTGTTTTAGTATATGTGAAGTCAAGGTTCAAGCCCCAGGTCAGACATTTTCAGTAAAGCGAAATTTTAAAAATATTTCTTCGGCGAGACTGCCTCGCAATAGGTTTCTGGCAAAAACCTCTAAGGAAAAAACTATAGGTCAGGTCGCTCATGTGTAAAATAAACACACGCAACATGAGTGGTGTGGAAAACAAGGATGTAATCCTGACTGAAGGGTTGTAATTACCCGTTATTAGAGAGAAAGGCTGGATATGAATAATACCTATTGAATTTCTGATGAATAGAAAACAATTACTGGGCTTTGATACATTCTACAGTAGAAACATGATGTATTGCTAACACACTTACAAATTATTTAAGAATTTACGGCAAAAGGTGTTTGTTTCAGCGTATTCCTCTGCTGTAATGTCCAATATTTCCGCATTAAAATCAATTTGCATAACAAATTTCAATTCAAATGATGTTCTCCGAACACCTTTAAACCCATTTCATGTTAAAATTTCTGTCGGCCCGTAGACACCATAGAGGATCATTAATCTTGGTTTTAAATATTTTCAAATCAATTTCCATAAACATCTCTCTCTCTCTCTCTCTCTCTCTCTCACACACACACTTTCTCTGCCAAAGCATTAGAGGGAGAGAATACAATTTAAATAATTTTTCAAATGTTCTTCTTCTGTTGCTGTTTTCTAATTTTAGGTTTTTTGTTTTTGTTGTTGCTGTTTTTGTTGTTGTTTTTTTTGTTGTTGTTGTTTTGGTTGTTCTTATTTAATTATAAACATTAGTTTCTATTAGTTTGGCAAATAGAGTGTTAATATTGATTATAGATTAGAGGATAACATTCGATTCGATTCGTTTCGATTCGATTCTATTGGATTCTTCTTCTTTCTTTTTTTTTTTTTTTTTGTTGTTGCTCTTTTAATATCTAGTTTAACATTTGCCATTGGCACACCACAGACAATAGCCTTCGCTTCGATATTAGGTTAGGGCAAAAGGTCATTTCATATGGCAAAACAAAATAGAAGAAAATTTATTAGAAAAATTAGAAATTTTCTTCATTCTTATCACACGATATAGAGTGTCCTTAACGACTTAACTGTGTTTTGTTTCATACATATAAAGGGTTATCCCTTTTATATGCAATTAAGGCTACCATGAAATTTCTTTTTTTTTTCTTTTAATTTTTTCAAATTTTTGTTGACTTTCACTTTGGAAATGACTTTTGCCCTTCCCCGCTGACAAACTTGTATTTCAGAAACAAGCTGCGTTTCTTAAGCTAATATTTGTTCTTCTTTCAAAACTTAATTAAAAACTTAAAGAACAAGAAAAAGGCGTCAATAATTCTTATCCAGCAGCAGCACAAGAACACACACACTTAACCGCACACTCAATAGCCGCCGATTTTAGAAGCGTATGACCAAAGAAATCCAAAAAAAAAGTGGTGAACTCAATATTGAAACAAAATTTAACGCTTTTGAGCCAACATTATAAGCTTGTTTCCAATCAGCTTCACATTTATTTCTTTTCATTTAATTTAATTTTTTTTTTTTTTTTTTTTTTTTTTTTTTTTTTTTTGATCGAAAACTTAATGAAACATGGTAGTTTTGAAACACACGAAATTCCTCAAAAGTTGGCAAAACAAGAATTCTTTTATTCGAAAATTTCGAAAGATTTTCCAAATGAAACAACAACAACAAGCCAATGCATATGCCAGCAATTGCACTCAAAAGAAATAGAAGGCAGTAGCGGCAATTTCTTTGCTTCTTCGTTACTTCGCTTAATAAGCTGGGAGTAAGAGCTGTAAAGAAGAAGGCGAAGCAAGAGAAAAGCAAGAGATAATCGTTGTTGTTGTTGTTGTTGTTGTCATTCCCATATGCATACATAAATTGTCAACAATTTACAAACGGCAAGTAATTCTATGAATGGATTTTCGGTATGCAACTAATGCCTCTTGGTGGTTCTCTAAATGGTTCGTTCCTTAATTGTGACAGTTGCCGCACAGTTGATTCCTTATGGCTGCAGTGGCTAAAACACTAACACTAATGTTGTTTGGTACTGCTAAACTATACCTTTTTCCTTGGTTTAGTCTGCTATTTGTTTTCTAGAATTGCTGGTTCATTTAAACCACAAACGAAACATTTTTTTCTTCTTGTATTTTATACGATTCCTATTGGGGTAAAGGAGCTTTCAAAAGTAAGTGTTTTTTGTTGTAAGAAATTCATGTAAGTTCTGTGTCCATTTGTCCTCAAACAGATCCTATTTTAAACGTGTAATGTTTATGGTGTTCTTGGTAGTACCTTGCATACAACTATAGCCGTGATGTGGTCACTGAACGGCTGCACTATAAACCCAAGCGGCTATGTTTCTCGGTCTACTTGTCAGGATCATATTTTTAAAATTAATTAGCTTCACACAGAAGGTATAATACAGGATCACTAACATAGTGTATGTTAATTTTATACATGAGTGGTGGGACCACTTATATGGCAATTTTTTTTTTCACTCAAGAGTTTTTGCCAGAAATGCATGTTTCAGTAGCTCCTTGTAGTGGGACATATGGAGCTTTTTCTTACCACAGAGGAAATCTTCTTTCCGAAATAAAAAGCATCATGATTCTTACATGTTGATGTTGTTAAACAGACCACTAAATAGGCCCACAAACAAAATAACGATTCAAAACATACGAACAGTGCCAGAGCTGCTACGAGGCACTTGCATAAGAGTCACACAGTGTGACAGTCTATAACTATAGCGCTTGATTATAATCCCGATTAGTTCATCAGGTTCAATCATCGCTATAGAAGAAGTTGTTGTCGAAGGTCTCTGTTCTGGAACACGTTTTTTAATAACTCTCTTTAGATATTCTACGACGTGCAGGATAGGGGGACTGAGAAGGACATAGCATCATTAGGAACATATGTGTGTGGAATATTCTTTACATTGTTTCAGTTTAATTAATTAAGTTTCACTATCTAAGCAGCTGATTAGTCTACAATAGTAAGTAAGTAAGATTCTAGAGTTGCCAAATGCGTTGCCTGAGTTGTTTTATTAGTTGTACTGATTGTGGTGTTTTTATTAGGTTGTACTGAGTGGTTTTATTAAGTGTAATGGTAAGGAAGCTTATTTTTTAACTACAATTTCTTTTAAGCAGTTGGTATTGCTTTACCTTCCCATAATATTCCGAGTGCCAGCAGTTAGAGACTTTTATGTGTTGTGTACACATATACCCAACAAAAGTTTACAGAGCTATAGTTTGCGAAGAGACTTTGCTACTTTTTATCCTTCTTTTTGCTAAATATGTTCCTTTTAATGCAACTTGACTCGACATAGAAAATTTCTAAATCTATCAGACGTGTAAAAGCCAACTTCCTCGAAACTTATTCTCCTGCTCACGAGTTCCCATATAACATGTTGTCCCGACTATTAGATGGCAAGGCTGGGTCTAGTCTTTTGTGCCAATTCCAATTCATGTTGAATTGAGCACATCTTTCGAAGGTATACACTTGTGCTTCTAATTTGCACTCTATTTTTTCTATGGGCTCTTAATATATCACTCTCAGTCCAAAAAACCCTATGGTTTAAATATGATTGGTATGATAGTATGGTCACCTCTATTATAAAGTCTAGTCATGAAGCATTTTCTAAAATCATAAAGTGTACTGGTTCTCTCCAAGAGACGGATAAGACTGTAGTTATCATCCATCCACTGTATTCATCACACGATGAATTGCACATGTTTCCCTTGTTTACCAAACCGACTCCTAAAGCGCTGGTCTCCGCTACCATTTGCATAGGACTTAAATTCAACTGAGCGCTGTCGTATAGGATTTCGTTGCCCCTTTTATGCCATCACCATCTCTGTAACTTGTCGAAATTAATTTGAGCTGTTTTTAGATTTGTTCTGTCTAACCAGACAAAGGCCCTGCAAGTCGCCATTGGCCTGACCATTTTGTTGTAATAATCAGGCTATATCTTCCGGATTTTCATGCAAATCTCATGCATATTTTTATGGCATATCTTGACTGTCTTGAAAGGCATGCATTTCATGAAAATTTTTAATCCACTGCTATTCTTACATATTTTACCTTCAGTTTTCGTGAGACTATCCTACTAAGGGGTCGAAATGGAAAAATTCCATTCAGAAAATTTTCTCCTTATCATAAGAAGTACTATTGTGCTCTTGCTTCAGGGTTTTATTGTTAACCCCTCTGGTATGCACCGAAAATATAATATTAAGGTCTTTCTGAATCATGCCACAAAGGCAGGGATATACGACTAAATACGAGGACACTGCCTTCTATAGAAAATGTTCAATACTCTCTTGAGTGGGTGATATTTTGTAGGTCACTCCGTTTGCCTCTCTCTTAAATAGGAAATCAGCCTGGAGAAACTTTTTTGTGCAGTTTGAAAAATGACACTCTTTTCAAATAGTTTTCCCTCTTTTCCCGTTTTCGATGAAATTGAATGAAGACTTTTTGAAGGCCAGCCTGATTAGACAATTGAGGAAAGTTGAACTAAATAAGGGCTAGAGACAGACTTTTGCAAATCACAAACTTATATACATAATCGATCATTACAAGCCTTCAGTCAGGACATGAGTGGCGGTATCTACAGTTTAAAGACGACTCCGAGCGCCGGATATTTGAGAAACTTTTCGTTGCCATTTTTTTATTTTCTCTCAGAGATAATGCGAGAAACCTGCTGAGCGTCAGAAAGTTTTTTTCATATCTGGTTTCGTTGAAGATATCTGTTCTAGAGCCTCACGTCTAATAAGCTACACAATCTACTAGGCTACGGCGACTACTGATTATACTTAGGTTTAAGGATATGCTTCGGGATTTCTTCCTGTTTTATAAAGCCAATTTATGCTGCTACTTTTTTAATTCTCTGACGTATATTGGCCTCTGAATTACTGCCTGTCAGTAGTCGAACATATGCTCAAAGTCCAAGTTAAAAGCATACATATGAGTTGGTTTCGGCCATAATACGAAGGCCATTTTTTTTTTCATCATGGTGGTCGTCAAATCCAGCTTTAGACATGTAAAAAGCTAGCTTTCTTTGAATCACCCTGTTTACATACTCTTTGCAAATTAAGTACATATGCAGGCTTAGCTTGTGCTATCAACGGAGTACGCAAAGGAGTAAGCAAGTACCCCTAGTACCTCTAGTACTGGGAGACAATTTAATTTCTTTGGCTTCGATTTGTTTAACTGTGTTAAGGTTCAATTTACAATTTTTTTTTTGTCTCTTTTACTCTCTTAATTTGTGGACTTTCCTTTCCTTTTTTTTAATGTTTAAGTGTGTGTTCTGTTGCTACTCTATTGCACTTGCCGCAGTGGTTTTGTTTGGTTGGCCATTAACTACAAACTATTCCCGATACTGCTGCATACATTGGCGACAATTTTCGCTTTTTTTTTTTTGTTTTTTTTTCTGTTTTGCTTTGCTTGCCATGCCCTGAGATTTTTTTCGATCCGTTTAATGTAATCCATGGGCCCGTTTCTTTTCCTTTTTTAACTATATTTGATCTTTTTGTTGTAATAAAAACCGCTTTTGTGTGAGCACTTGTGAAGTAAAGAGACAAAAAGAGGCAAGAGAGGCCAGTAAACTTTGTAAATGTTTATTTCACTTCCTGTGACGACCTCCACCAAAGTTTTAATTTGGCTGGAATTGTTTTCTTTGCTTTTTTTTCTCTCTTTTTTTGTCCACTTCGTCTTTTGCCACAATCAGGCATAAAAAGAATATCGAAATCAAAATGCAACCAATTGTGCCTTTTACACTCTTGTTGTAGCAACAGAAACGTCTCGTACATATTTACGTATTTCACCAAAGATTTTTTAAATTGTGTTGATTGCTTCTGCGTTTTTTTTTTTTTTTTTTTTTTTGTTT
>QOCX01000868.1:53276-68747 GCA_005959815.1 Sarcophaga bullata
CTCCTTCTAGCTGCAACTTCTTTTGGCTGTTATTGATTGTCAGTAGTACTACTACTGCTGCTGCTGCTGTAGCCTGCATTGCTGACATTTTTTGGTGACTTCGTTTGAATTCTTATTGTTATTGGCTTGTTAAGTTTTTTAGTGTTTTTTTTGTCCTCTCTTCTCTCTCTCTCTCCTCTCTCTTGTTCTGTAATTTAAAATAAAACGTATGATTGCTTGAATCAACTCTTAACGATAGCTGGTGGTGGTAACGATGCCGGTGCTGGTGCTGGCCTCTCGCTAGGCTTTAATTGTCTCTGACTTCTAATTGCAATTTTCTGCGGTCATTCTTAACCGCATTTGTCTGTCTAAGTCTGTATGTTTCCCTTACAACCCCCCCCCTTTGACTATAAAGGCATTGCATTTATTGTCCGTCCCTTGATACCTAGAGGGTCTGAATGCTTGTTTTTCAACTTTTAACTGGCTTGCTGGCTTACTGCTTGACTGTTTGGTTTGTCGGGTTGACTGGAGTGTGTGTGTACAATTATTATCATACCAATTTCAGTTTGCCATAAATTTTTATAGAATTTTTTTTTCTAAACACAAAAAAAAAAACAATTTAAATGGCCTTCTCCTTAGTTTAGAAGCTGTTGCCTAGAAGTGTCCACACTTTTTCCTCCCGTTTTTTTTTTGTTTTGTTTTGTTATAAAATTTTATCAATTACAGCGCTTGTTAAAGCGATTGCTTGAATGTTTTCGCAGAAGCCATTGGAATTATAATCCCTCCGTCGTATCAATTTTTGAAATAAATTGAAACAACTTTCATATTCTGTTAGAAAATTGATTGGAAGAAAATTTTTGGCATACTTTTAACAAAAAGCGATACATTAGGGTGGCAACTATTTATGTGAACAAAAAAGAAATACAAAATCAAAGCGTAAATTGCTCCGTGAAGGATCAAACTCCAAAAAATCTTAACTACTGGCTTAACTACATAATTGATTAAGATTACAATCTAGCATCTCACACTAGCCATTTTGTGTGTGTTAATTATATCCAGAATAGGCAAAACTTGCCGTTGAAAGCCGACTCCGAACGACAGATTTTTGGACAAATTTTTGGAAAACTTTTTTCCATTGGAAATTACTCTCAGTTTGTGGCAGAAGGGGAAGTCGCCTAAAGAAATACTTTTTTTTCATATTTCGTTATATTCAAGATGTTTGAGTCAGGCTTTGAACCACATTCTCCTGTCTAAAAGGCTGATACGTCACCTATACTATACTAAGGTAACTTCAAAACAAACTCACAATTCTTCAAATGCGATAACGGCTGTGGCTTTAACTCAAATAGAGCAGAGCGTGTAAACATGCAGTGAATTTATTCTACTCAGCATGTGTCCATAGAGTAAAAAATTGATCCCAGCTAAGGCAAAAACACTAAACTTTACTTTTATCTGCTATAAAGGGGAAAATTCAGTCATTTAAATGGCCTTCTCTTGATTGTTTGCATTAGTCAATGTCTTTGAGTTAATTTTGAGAACATTTTCGTACATTTCGGGTCAAAACCGAAAAAAAAAATATCGAAGATCATGCCATTATAACGCTCTGAATGGAAGTAATCGATTGTTTCAGGGATATTTTCGATAAAAAAAGACGACAAATCGACACCTCAAGACCATTATGAGCAAATGATTTTCCTCACAATCTATTCTAAGCTTTCCTACAATTTTTCCTGTTGATAATTTGTTCGAAAAATCAGTGTTGCAACCCTGTTACTCTAGCATCCAATCATCATGTCAACGGCAGTGCATAATAGGCCGTAAGGTCTGTAAAATTTCTAAGAACACTGTGAAACCTTCAAAATTTCTCTAACATAAGCTATATTTTCGGAAGCACAAATATGCTTACATATCGGTGATGTACAGGCCTGACCAAGACAACAATGAATTCAATCTTTAGAAATTTCTTCATAATCCTTGCCAATGCCTTACACAGTTAGTTGCTTATGTTCATTGATTATCATTCATCTCTTAAGAGTGTAACTGAACAACTTAATAATTGGATTCCATCTTCTTCTTCTTAATTGGTCATTAACAACACTATTTTCGGATTCTTTCAGCACTGAACCGGAGATCTTGCGTAGTACTTTTCTCTCGAATATTCTTAAGGCTGCTTAATAGTGTCAATGGTTCTGCGCCATAAAAAAGCACGGCGAAGATATGCGTCTTATAGATTATTAGCTTTAGTTTTGGATCACATGGTCCTGAATTTTAGCAACATAAATGATTACGAACAGACCAATTGGCACTAATTTACATGCTTCAACAGATTTAATAGGCATTCATGCGCTCATGCTACCCTAAAAACTAAAAAGCTCGGCTTGATACTAATCCAAGGCTGCAAATAGGTGGATGTTAGACGGTCAGAAAAAGAGTTGCAATGGAATAGCGTGAATTGTGCTCATAATTCCTAGACCTAGTTCCACGAAAAGTGCATGCACAGTGTTTACGACTTCTATGCAATCTGTGGAGATGAGAATATAGAGCAGAGGGTATAGAATACCCATTTAAAGATAAAAGGAAGAAGATAGAACATCACTATCCTTCTCCCGCTAGTGAATGCGAAAGACTTCTATCGAAGATCCATCAGACATCTCAAATGTAGGGAGATTATTTTGAACTTCGTAAAAAAGACAGGTTAATTCTGTGGGGAAAACTCTGTCGAATTGTTGTCTCCCGGTGTTCACAACTGAACTGAAGCTATAAGTGTGTCGAAAGGGTTGCTTAGCACTCTTACTTACTTACTTAGGCAGAATTTTTGTAAGGTTATGTGTATTGATTTCGTTCATAATTGGACAGACATCCAGTGTAACATTTCACATCTTTTCATGGCAATTTTATTTTACTGTCAGAGTTTTTGCAAGAACACTGCTGAGAGAAGGTCAACGAAAGAAATATTTTTTCTTCGTATTTTGTTTTGTTGCAGATGTCTGAGCTGGGGTTTAAAAAATAGGCTCTCTTCTGATAAGCAAGCACACTGCTTATTAGACTATGCAACATCAATCTTGTCTAAACTAATGTAAAGAGTCACGAGTTATGCACCCACTCTCCATCAAATAATGTGACTTCTATAGACGTTCGCTACTAACTTCATTGAAGCTATAAGGGTCTTCCGTTTCCCGTTTGTTGCTAAGTGAAAATGAAATTAATTACCGGTTTTGTGAGATGAATTCGAATTAAATTGAACAGCTAACTGCAATGATGTCAAGCCAACAGGGCGAATTGAAGAAAATAAATTGTGCGAGTATGCTTTAAGGAACACACAGACACTTCTTCTCTTAAGCCTGCTGTTTGTTTCAGTTCCAACATTCGATTTTTTCTCGATACTATCTCGATTATAGATGTCAGTTACGTATTCGATTGATTAACTGATTGTGTTATGTCTGCGCTATTGGCCGTCATAATATTATTTCCAAATCCAACAATACGCGCTTTACTTTCCAGTTTTAATAGTAACAGAAATCTTATGTTAGAGGCGGCAAGCTTGAAATACTACAACATACTTCGTTCATGACATAAATCTGCACGATGGAGGTATTTTAATTGTGATTGACTGATGCTCTCTCTTGTAAAATGCATACATACGTACATAATTGGTTCTTACAACCGTTCAGTCATGATGACGACCTAGCTTCTCACACCACCTATGTTGTGTGTGTTAAAGTCGATTCTGAACGATAGATTTTTGAGAAACTTTTCATGGCAATTCTATTTACACTCAGAGTTTTTGCAAGAAATCTGATCTGTTGAGGGGAAGTCGACGAAGAAATATTTCTTCAGACTTCGTTTTATTGGAGATGTCTGACCTGGGGTTTGAACTAAGGCCTCACTCCTAATAAGCCAACACACTAGCTACTTGATTACGGAGACCACAGTACCATGTATAGTGGATTTATATCCAACAGAGAAGCTCCGCAGCCGCTGTAGAACAGCTTTTAGTTGGTCCTGAAATACTAACTCAAGCTAGTTTTTCTATATTGTCCAACTTTATTGAGTTATTTTCAGATTTATTCTGGTCTATTCAGACAATAGGCTCTTATGTCCGTGTTAGTTCTGTAGGGAAATCACTTTGCCTTTTAGTAGTTTAGTCCTGCAATATATTGTGTTAGAAGTTGGAAAAAGGCGTACAGAGGCAGAGCAAGGGGAAAAGAGAAAAAGGGAGCCGATCAGATCATTTGCTTCATTTGTTTTTTCGTTTTGTTAATTTAGAAATTTAATCACTGCCACCGACAAGAAAATTAGTAGAGATTCGAAACCAAAACCCCAATATAACAGATCAGTACAGTGATCTACAAAATACCGTAGCACTGGTGAAGTCTGTTTTGTAATTCTAACTTCTAACGCTTTAGGATTTTTTTATATTCAAACTCATTGACATCTAAACTGATTTCTAATCATAATTCTACACTTTTTTTTTTTTTATTCGAATATTATTCGAAATTAGCCAATCGAATAACTTTTGTAATTAATTTAATAATCCTATACAGGCTGGATGTTGTTCCATGGTGGCTATCATCATCATGTTTAATTTATTTTAAACACTCAATAACCTGTCGATAATATTGTATTGCTTTTCAATAAAAGCCCTGAACATCATAGCCTTTAAGAAATAATAATAAAAAGAAAATTGTAATTAAAACATGGCATAACGTCAAGCATTTGTATTCATTCTTAATTGCAACATTTCACAGCATGCCACCTTAAGGCATTGCAATGTAAAGAAATTCAACTGAAACGCATAAAAACTTGAAAAGAAATAAAAAATTTTTTAAAAGCCTCTCACTTTCAAGCACACTTTCAAAAATTTCTTTTCCATTTTTTTTGGTATTTTTTTTTTTTTTGGTTGGTTTGTTAAATTGCTATGAAAACAACGGAAAAGGAAAAACTAAATCCTGAGGCATAACAGCTGTATTCGAATGGCTTTGTCATTATTCCAAGTGGTTGCATTTAACTGTTTATGAATATTTAAAAGCCGCGACGACTCTACGGCTGTGGTCATGTTAAAATAATGCCAATGAAAAAAACCAAAACAAAAACAAAAAAAAAAAAGAAATTGTGAAACATTTCCTCCGGAAAATAATAACATCGTCATCGTCATCATCAACATCGTTATTAATATCGTATAATAATGGTGATGATGGTGATGATGATAATGACGTTTTTCGGGCTGTTATGGTAGGAAATTGCTAATTGACCTGTAAATATTATAATGTAACGGTAATTTATCAACTTATTATTTTTGAGGACGTGCCACAAGATGGTCTATCAACAAAAATAACGTTATGCCATGCCACCCAAAAGAATAAAGCAAAAAAAAAATAGCAACAGGCAGACTGCCATATTTAATATGCTGCTCCATCATATACTCGTACATCTCAGATTTCTTGTTATTGTTGTTGTTGTTGTTGTTGTTGCTGTTGCCGTTGCTGGTCATACAATTTAATTAATTAATTAATTAATAAACAAATTTATTATAATATTTACGTATTTCAACAAAATAGTCGTTGGTGACCATTAAGGGCTGTTGAGTAGACCGTAAGCAGCAGCAACAGTTTCATGCAACAGTTATACAATATAAAGGCACCAGACTTGCAAGTCAACATTAAAGTTAATTCTTGGTGTTTGTTAGGCCACACTATATATGTATATACATACATACAAATGTTTGTTTGCCTTTGTATGTAATGATATGCGTATGTAAATGTTATTCTTTGTTTATCCAATTTATTTATTACAATAAAATATTTCTGGTCTAATGAGCAAAAGCCAAAACATAGAATCAACGACAGCAAACAATAATTAAAAAAAAAAAGAAAATTCTTTGAACATACGTGGCAGGATTTAAAAAGATTCAAAAGATTACTATCGAAAAATAGTACACTTTTCCCCACGATTTCTGAATGTAAGATAGTATTATTGACGACAAAAAGGTTTTGAAGCCCACTTGGCAATTCTTTTCAGGATTGATTTTTTTTTTGTCTTTCAAATTATAATTTTGAAGCCAATGTATGAGATTTTTGCATTTCCTTAGACCACTTTCAAGAGTTTTCTAAAAATCTATCATATTTCCACAATTTATATTCCATATCCTACTTCCACTGCCCTTCCTAATCATTTTCGCACAGGATTTTTATGTTGCATCAGTTGAGACTTGAATAAGTGGCTCAGTGGTGATGCCTTGTTTCAACGTACTGTCAATGAAAGCCAAACTTACAGATAGTTTTTCGCCCATTACCTCATCATACATACATACATAGTTGGTCATTACAAGGCTTCAGTTAGGACTAAGGCCTAGATTCTCACACAACCTATGTTGTGTGTGTTAATTTTAGACATGCGTGGCGGAACCTTCGAACGACAGCTTTGAGTGAAACTTTTCATGGTTATTTCATTTACTCTCAGAGTTTTTGCCGGAAAACTGCTGAGCATAACTTGCCGAAGGGTTATTTGTTCGTATTTCGTTTTGTTGAAGATGTCTGACCTGGGGATTAAACCGAGGCCACATATTTAATAATAAGCCAGCAAAGTACTTACTACACTACGGCGACTTCTCTCGATACCTCATCGTAAATACATCAATTAGTCGAGTTGTTTTTTAAAAATATCGTTAAGGTCCAAGGTCATAATATACATATGTATTGGTCAGAGCAGGACTAATCTCCCGATGAAAAGCGTCATATTAAGAATCTCCATTTTGTTAATAACAATAAAGTTGAGTTCATTATCCCCATTAAATCTTGAGAGCCAATTATGAGCTACAACGTTGAAAAGTGACTCACTTCTTAGGTTGATGTCGCTACTCCATCAAATGGTATTTAAGTGTGCGCTGCCATTCGAACGTATTAAGAGAGGAGTATATCGCCTTTCTGCTCTTGGAGATGCTATGAACTATTTCATGATCCAGACTACATGCCTATAGTTATCGAATATCAATTGTTTCGTTATAATCAGGCAAATAAATGCTTTAATAGCATCCTTGACCGTAATGTAAGATCAGGTCTTCTAAAGGCCTTAAGGTTTAGCAAGTCACCATGAATCATTTGCCATCAGAGAACTCTTCCCAATTGTAGAAATTCGTTTCGAGAGATTGTTTTCTGCGGAGTTCATTGAGTACTTCGTTCATTATACGACCAACATAATTGGCCTGGTAAACAAGCAATTCGTACAGTTGTTGCTCTCTTTCGCAAAAAGTTTACTCTTCTCGATCCAAAAGTCTTCATCAAGACAAAGCAATGTGTCTTGTGCCAATTTTATAGGTTCTTTGTTCTTTGACTATATGGCTGATATGCCTATACCAGATATCGTGTACAAGATTTTAAACCAAACGACCATCGTTTGTGTTGCAATAAACTATTGAGACTGACTGAATGATGATGAGAATTTTCATTCATTTCAGGTTAAATGTCAACGTCCATAAGTAAACTAAGTAGTCGCCGTAGCCTAGTCGGTAGTATGCTGGCTTATTAAACGAGGAACTATGGTTCACACCTACGCTCATACATTTCAAATAGAGTATTAAAAAATATTTCCTTTATGTTTTCGGGTAATGTCTGTGAGAGTAAATAAAATTCTCATGAAGAATTGCTCAAATCAAACGTTCCTAGCAGATGTTAAACTGTGGGTTGCCTTACAATTGCCGATACTAGAAACTAGGTTGTTATCTTGACTAAAGAGTTGTAATGACCAATTAAGTGCGTCATAAGCAAACTTGCCGTATTTATTATGTCAATTAAAATTTGTCTGTTGGTTTAGTGCACTTTACACACTGCCAGAATTATCGGTTCTTATCGGTGAATGGTGAGCTTATAACAAAACCATTAGATTAATATTTTTTGAGGTTATGTTAAGTCACACGTCATATGTCAACAGACCAGCAATACTTAAGGCTTTGGAAAGCCAATCTTCAAACCCAAAATTGCTTGCCGGGGGGGAAGTAGTCAAAATTTGGACTATGTAACACATAGTTGCGGCATATACCGTGTTGTTGTAATATAATATGTTTCGAATTTTGCGCTTGTCTCTCCTATGGGGTAGCGTGGTCTTATCTCTTCCTATGACCTTTTTAGGGAGATTATTTGAAGAGAAAGTAAAATCACTTCTTCAGTTTTGAACCTAGATTGGTTGGTCTTGTAAGCCAATCCTTTAACCGCAATGTATTCGTAACATTTAAACAACTTTTCAAACGACTCACGTAGCCTCTATTTTCATGTAATATTTTTGAGTGTAAAATATTTGTGCAATAATTGCTCTGGGGTTTCATTTATGATTTCATTACATCATGATAAAAATTTAATTACTCAACTAATTAGTTTGAAAACAATTTTTCCCAAAAAAAGTGTTTTTTTTTTAACCAAAATCAAAGGGGGATGATATTTAGAAAATTGAAAAAAAAAATTATTTTTACGTAACATTTTTCAATAATTAAACAGAGACAGCCTAACTGAAATAATGTACAAAACAAGCTGAGGCAGGAATAAGAAATCTTATCTCAATATTCATCTGTTTTTTGTTGTTGTTGTTGTTGTTGTTGTTGTTGTGTTTTGCCGATATTAAGGTTGCCATAGTAGTTTCGTAACGAAACGTGATCAATGTTCAATAGGATCACATAATTTCTGTTTTTGTTTGCCATTACATGCCGTCATCGTCATAGAGCAAAGCAGAGAGCTAGTCTATAATAGTCTGATGATTTTCCCGATTACAAACAACAGCAGGTTGTTATTAAAACAGCATTCGAGATGACCTTTGGAAAAAAAATGGCAGCAGAGTAAAAATATCAAGTCATTCCAGCCACTGGCAATAGTAATTGTCAGTTAACACAGCAACAACAACAACAATAACAACAGAAATATCAATATTGGGTTTCTGATATTAAGTAAACAAATAACAACAACAACAAAACATATCGTTTCATAGTTACAATTACAATAAGAACACTTGATACTTAGAAATGCTCCACATACGAGCATTTTGTAATAAACTTGGACACATTGAACATGACTGCTGCATGGCTGGAGCATAGTAGTTACAAACAGTGTTATAAGCAGGCATTTCGATCAAAGAGAGATTCATTTCATTTCATGAAAATTATATTTTGAGTAGGCTTACGTTATTATTCGTAAATCTTTTAAAAATCTGTTACAAAATCTAGAGTACGTATGTATATATGTAAACACATTACATACGTATCGTATTCGTATTCGGAAGCCTATAAAGGAGTAAAAAAAGCAAAGCAGTGCCTTTAAAACTGGCAGCCTGATAAATCTCTTGTTACTCATACCAAGTAAAAAAAAAAAACAATTGCAACAAAAGCAGAAAAACAAAAACAACCCCATCATACCAACAAATTGTTAGACATACCAAACATTTGTTCTTGTTGTTGTTGTTGTTGTTGTTGTTGTTGTTGTTGTTGTTGTTGTTGTTGTTGTTGTTGTTGTTGTATATGTACTTAAACCTTAACTTACGTGTACAAGAGTTAACCCAACAAACAATTAAGTTGAGTTAAAACTTCTAATACCTCACTTGAGTTGCCATAGTCAAGTAGTTAGTGTATTGGCTTATTATACGTAAGGTCTCCGTTCAAACCCGAGGTCAGACAATTCGAACAAAACGAAAGAGTATTTCTTCGGTGATTGTATCTCAGCAGATGTCTAGAAAAAACTATGTTAATAATTAAAATTGCCACGAAAAGTTTCTCCAAAATCTGTAGTTTGGAGTCGACTTTAAACTCAACATCAGTCGTTTGAGAAGCTAGGTCGTAATTCTGACTGAAAGATTGTTATGACATATTATGTATGTACATATAGAATGTTTGCAATAACTCACATAAAATAAATCATAGCGCTCTCTCTTCGGGCAATCGGGGGAACAGAAATTTTATAAAATATTGAAACAGGCGAGATTAATAATCCGAGAATGAAAATTTGAATACATATTTTCGTTCCCTTACTTCTTTCTAAGGTCTCGTTTTTTCTTCAAACTAGTTTTCAGTCGTGCCCTCGAAGCTTTTATCTCCAATATAAAGGCTTGTGAAGCAACTATACATAGAAAACCGCAAGTATTTGTTGTTGCTTTTGTCTAACGTGTTTCTAAATGTTGTGAAGCAACAAGCATTACACATTAGTTAGGACGTCTCTGAGATATAACATGATACATTTATTCGCCTAATTGCATCAAGTATCACAGAGAGTTCGTAATACTAATGGACATTTAAAGTTCGTAGCCAACAACGTGTAGTTTGGTAATGTTCTATCTTCTGCTATAAGGAGAGTATTATATCCACCATTAATTATAACCTGAGCTCCCATTTTGGTTTTTCAATCTGAAATAAATTCTCTTATAAGATTAAGAGTTCTGAAATTAGAATTCAAATAACGCAAGTGCAATGCATGTTTATAGCCTCTAACAGAGTTCTTCGATAAAGACGTTTGACGTCAGAACCAGATAGAACCAAGTAAGCAATAAATTCAAGTCTTTCAAATTAACCCAGACTGGAAGACATGTGCCTACATCTAGCCATGGCTAACGCGAATATATATGTTTGTGTTGAATCATGGCACATAATAGAGCTTAACGTCCTTATTAAGTTCTCTCCTTTTATATATATTTTCCTTGCATTGTTTAACAAGTTTACTTAGGAGCACTTTATGTTTTCGTTATTAAATATGTACTAAGCAAGCAATACTGTAACCGTTTCTAGAATAATAGGGTTGCCACCTATCGTTGTTTTGGCAACAACGCTTTAACTGACAATATATCAGTTTGCTGAAATGATGAATTTTTTTCTCCTTGAATCCAAAACTTTCTGTAAAATAAACGATTACCTTTCAAATTTCATGACTCTGGTTTGTTGTGTTATCGTGTGGAAATCAATAAGAAACATAATGTAACATGTAATGTTCATCGATGCACCTGCAATTTAGAAATATTTCTGCCACTAAAACGAAAATATTAGCGTGTTTGCCTCGGTTTGTATTGCTTGTCTCATGGAGGAAACTATACCGGAATAGTTGTTGTAAATCTATACGAAATGGTAACAAAACGAGAACATCCACTTGTAGTAGATGTCAGTCAGTTAGCCAAAAACAGCCTGCTGTACAAGAACCAAAATGTATAACACAAGCGTTCCGCTGTCAAATGTGTTTGTATGAGTGTGAGTGTGCATATCAAAATACCGCTGTAGAGCCATCAATTTACCAAAAACAGACTGAAAAACGAAACATCACCGTGTAGTAGATTCCTGACACTGTGCATGTGTGTCGACTGTTACAATATGAAGACATACGATTTTCTTCTTCTTCTTCTTCTTCTTCTTCCTTTTTTATTTGATACAAACATTTGTTGCTTCCAAATAAATTTTAAGTTTCCGTTGCCATCTCGTAACTCCAAATGAAATTCCCCAGTATAGTACCTCTGTAGCCAGCAGTCAGCAGCATTGCCTGACTCACTTACTCACTCACTCCGGCTGTGGTGTCGCTCTCTCTCTCTCTCTCTCTCTAAGGATTAATGTTTCGATTTTTGCATCAAAAGAACTTCTTTTTAAAATAATTTTTATTTTTGGCGTTGTTGTAATTGTAATTGTTGTTGTTGCAATTGTTGCTATCGCTTTTGTAGTAAAATTTATGATTTTCTTTCAATAAAAATTGGTTTTCCTCTCTCGCACTAGTATTTACTGAAAAGAAAACAGAAAAAAACGTTGGATTTCATGTGGGGTTTCATTTTACCTGTTACGGCTCTGCTATACAAACGAAGACGTTTTCGTTATTCCTAACTACAGACGTAGTACGTACATACTGTATGGATTTCAATACTTTATTTAATTCAATTTATTTTTGTATTATTTTTGTTGTTGTTGTTGGGGTTTAATACCATTTTTTTTTTTTTTTTTTCTGATCATAACAAGGGAATTTCATTTCAATTTTGCAAATAAATCTTGAAGATTATTTTTTATGGCTGTTAGATTGTCGGTTAGATAGGCGTACCATATAGTAGGAATTGGACGTCTTCAATACATTTTGTTGTGGCAGGTTGCAAGTGCGTAACAGATTTATTTCGTTAAACTCATCGCATACAATTGCAATGACAGGCGATATTAAAGCACAAGTCAACAGAATTTTTTAGATTCCAAAACTTTTTTCTCAAAGCTTGGAATTTACAGTGGATTGTGGATAAAAAGAACGTTTTTGATTTCAAAATGAATTATGACTGCCTGCTTTATATTAAAGCAAAGGGATGACATGGAAGTGCCTGAGTACAAATGCGGGCAATCCAAAACTAAATTCAAGAGAAAAAGAAAAAGTTTTTGTAACGCTCCCGTGAATAGCACTTTCATTTTGCAGTATAGAAAACACCGTTGTAATACTGACACTACCTGCTACTCCGCTGTGTATTATTGCCTAAGGGTGCCTAAGCAATAAGCTTTGTCTCAAATCCCCAACTGAGCAGATGTTCCATAGTATTGTGGCCTTGTTTGTATCGGGTAGGTCATCCATAGGTTTCAATTTAAACCATCGGTTATTTCGTATCTGAGAATACTTATGTCATTCTATTCTGTCACAAAATTCAGTATATTATCTCCACTGAAGGTAATGAATTGATTTATGCTTTAGCAACATCGGGATTCATGGAAAATTTATTTTCAAAACAAAGACAATTGTTTGGTCGGAAATTACACGAAAACATCATAGAACATTTGGTCGCAGAGAAGGTCGAACAGTGCCCGGTATGCACAAGTTTATTGCTAAAGTGAGTGGAAGTGATTTCATTGTTGATGAGCCAAAACGTAAGCGTGCTCGTACAGCTGTGGCTGAAAGTGAGCATGAGAATCCATCAAAACTAATCGTTATCGTTCTCAAGAGTTGAACATTTCACGCATCAGTTTTGAGAAAAGATCTCGGTATGACGCTTTACAAAGTTCAATTGGTTCAAGAGTTAAAGACCATGCATGACCATCCGCTTCACTCTCGCTTCGCTAGATGGCCCAACGGGAAACTGTACGATGATGTCGATTTTGCCAAAAAAAGAAAATGGTCTCTTCGAATGAAATCCATTTTCATCTTGGTGGGTAGGTTAATAAGCAAAATTGTTGTATTTGGAGCTCAGAAAACCCACAAGTGGTCTTAGAGGAGTCAATACGCCCATTACGAGTAAATGTTTGGTGCGGCTTAAGGAGCGGGGCATTATTGGTCCATATTTTTTTGAAAATGATTACGGCGCAACCATTACGGTCAATGGAGATACCTATCGCATCATGATAACCGATTTCTTTGTATCCGATCTTCGTGGTATTGCTGTGAACGATGTTTGGTTTCGTGTTATCATCTCATCTCATTCCACAATTGATTTATTGCGTCAAACATTTGAAAGCCATTACGGTTAATGGAGACACGTATCGCAACATGATAACCGATTTCTTTGTACCCGACCTTCATGCTACAGATGTGAACGATATTTGGTTTCGTGNTCGCATCATGATAACCGATTTCTTTGTACCCGACCTTCATGCTACAGATGTGAAAAATGTTTTGTTTATACAGGGTGGTGCAACTTATCATACGATTTATTGCGTCAAACATTTGATGGCCGTTTAATTAGTCGAAATGGTGATGTCAATTAGCCGCCAAGAAGCTACGATTTGACACCGTTGGACTATTTTCTGTGGCAAGCCGTTAAAGAAAAGTGTTATGCTGCCTAACCAGAGACAATTAAGCATTTAAAGGCCAACATTCGTGATGTCATTACCGAAATACGCCTCTATACACTTGAAAAATTGCACGAAAATCGGTTCGATCGAATAAGGTACGGTGAGGCCAGCCGCGGCAGCCATATGGAGTGAAATCATAATACATTTCTAACCGTTACAATTGTACTTCACGGCAACAAAGAAATAAATTTTGAAAAATTTTAAACCGTTTTCGTTTTATTGCAATTTTTAATTTAAATTTTTAAATGGCCCACCCTATATATTGTTATTCTCAATATTTATAGTACTTTCGTTTATACACTGCATATATTGTCTCACTTGGTTCCATTAGTAGATTTCCGTCAAAGGATAAACTGGCAGAGTATTTGCGATTTTCCTTTTAGGATTGTAAATAGTTTGGCACTAACTTTGGTTGGTTAAATATTAAAAGCCTTTACCTTGGCTTACTCCTTATGCCTGTAGCATAAGCTCTAATTTATTCTCTCTCATTAGCAAAAGGACTTGCTGTTTCGGTCGTAAGAAAGATATTCTGAATGTTCACTGCAAAACGAATTTTATGAATCATAAGAATGACAAAATATTTCCATTAATTGATCTGAAATTATAATTTGAGTACCACACTTCTATTTAATTGTCATTTATTTGGGTATCAAAGAAAATCTTAAAAAAATTTTAACCTCGAAATTTCAAATCACCACGCCAAACGCCAACCACTAACCACCAACCACAAATGCCATGTCATTGGCATTCATTGTTTTAAATACTGAATCATTTGAATAGAATTTGTTTTAATTGCCTAGCAAAACAATTGTTAAACAAATAAATTATAAATGAAATACAACAACAACAACAACAAATATAAACAAAATCAAAAACAAACAAAAATATGGAATTGGAATAGAATTCTTTTGCAAATGAAATCCAAAACAATTGTTCACAACAAATTTCTGATAATGATCGGTTATGGTCACAATGAGTGCGACAGTCGTTACAATTTCAATAGGTTTTCAAGCCAATTTTTTTTTTGTTTGTTTTTTATTTGCTTGTTCCAGACAAATGTTTTGTAATTATGCGACAAGAATTTGTTAACCTTTGGAAAACTTTTAACAATTATTTTTAAAATTGAAATAAAAATAATGAAGTTCGTTATATCTTACCACAGTTAACAGTATTGTGTTGCTTATTGTGTATTAAGTTGCACGTTAGATATGTTGCACTCACTTGTTCATTCCAATGTTATTGAAATTTTAAAGACAAGAAACCCTCATGTACATACTTACGTACATATGTAGACAATACCGTTTTATTTATATTTTTAGAAATTGTTATTATAGTTATTTCTGTTGTTGTTGTTGCTTTCTATCGAATAATAATCGTAAAAGTTTATTCCATTCAAATACAACTCACTAGAAGTGGAAACAAGAGAACTCAAAACAAAAACACACCAAAAAAAAAAAAATATTATGAACAGAAGTTGCAATTGACCAAAAGTACGTATTGCAGAAAATCTGAAATCTGATGGCCAACAAAAAACATGTTGCACAACGGCATAAGTGTGTAGACAAGCTCTCTACATTGTGTGTACTCAGCTTAATGGTCAAATTACTTAAAATATTCGATTGTGAATAGCAGCAGCTTACACATTCAAATGCTTCTTATTGGCGAACACAATGTAAATGTCATGGAAGTAGAAAGGTGGTCATTCATAGACGCTACCTAGCAGGCAATCACTTGCT